>PVJA010044314.1:0-16226 GCA_004027025.1 Myocastor coypus | reverse complement strand
ATATATATATATATATATATATATATATATATATATACATGTATACAAGTATATCTTTATATCTATATACATATGTATGCCTGTTTCTAGACATCTTTTATAACTGAAAAATTGAACTTGGAAAATTCTATGCTTTCTCAGGATACCTGTGCGGAGACAATTTAATAATATAATTAAATAAATACTTGAGCCACATTTTTATCAAGATGTTTGAAAAATGAACAGGCAAGGGGTCCAGCGGGATGGCTCAGTGGTCTAAAGCGCCTGCTTGGGAAAGGCTTGGGCAGCTTTAGGGACCGCGGTTCGATCCCCGGCACCACATGCTGCGCCAGCCTTGCCCTCGGGACGGCTGAGCTGGCCATAAAAATGAGTGAATAAACAAATAAAGGTTCTGAAACAAGAAAAAATAAATAAATAAAATAAAAAAACAAGAAACAAACAAAAATGTAATAGCCAAATAATTATTTTGGACAAATGACTCTTGTTGATTTTTTTTTATTTTCACTCTAAAAGTAGAATGACTAAGTGCAATGTATTTGACGGTCTAACTCCTGCACTAAGAAAATACAATATCTAGTTCTAAAGGAGAAGGGCCATGGAGTTATATGACTCAAATCCCTGATTCTGGTAATATCAGCAGCTGCGTGACTTGGTTCACACCGAACAGTGTGCGGTGGGGGTAAATCACGTTAGCAGATATTTGTCCTGTAGACAGAACGAAATGTGAGTGCTTGCACTTGGCTGAAGCTTTAAATCTTTAAAGGCACAGGTGCCAATGAATCCCACATGCAGTCTGAAAAAGGAGAAAAATAATTCATTCCAACTTGCAAGCAAGGCATAGAAATTCTTCATTTATTAGAAAAAGCAAGGACATTCTGAAGGATGGTGGATCTGTGCAGATGTCAAACATGCAGGGATCTAAAGAGGCCAGTGCAGAAAAGTGGATGCATGAGGAAGTGTGCTCATTATTTCATAAGAATAGTTCACGCTACTCATAATGAACTTTAATTTTGAACTCACCTGTTTTTCTAACTTCCATTTTTTTAGAGTTTAAGACTATTTCTTTGTCTTTTAGTTGTACTAAGTAGCAAACCCTAATAGCAGGTCTGGGATAAAATCAATGGATAGTAACTTTCTCAGATAAAAATGGGGAGGAAAATTAAGGATCAGTAAAACACAGTGTGTGGCTGCTTTGAGCACCCATTCTGAGATATGCTGATTTTGTGTTCATAGGAAAGCATAGATCCTGGGTTTTTAGAACATATTTCTGAAAAGAGTAGATGATCTTGCTTTTGTAAAATTATTATTGTAAAATTATTATTCCCTTCTCAAAGAAAAATAAAGTTTTCTGTAGATGAACTACAAATGCTGCCATGTAAACCTGGCCTACACAACACAATGCAATGTGTATCACTGTTCTTTCAGGGTATGGGAACATTTCAGATAATTTCTGGGATAATATAAATTTCAGGTTACCATCAAGGTCCAGAAAATATATAACTAGACATTCAAAATTTGAGCTATCATTAATAATTCATTTTATTGGCTGCCACTCTCAGACAGGCTTGTGACTTGTCTAGATATGTCGCTTCCCTATGCCAAGTGGGCTCCAATCCAAATAAGAACCTGGAAAAAGTTTATTTTAAAGGTCAAGCATTAACGAGAGCATATTCAATCAAAGTTGACCCCAAGAGGTATCCTTCTGTTAAATATGCAGTAAACCACAACCTTCATCTATCCAAGAAAGTATATTCCCATTTATGGTTTCACCCTCCTGAACTGCATAAATTTCTAAAGTAAAGAGAATAAAAAGACCAAGTGGGAGTGCAGAACGTATTCTCAGAATTTCTCTTCTATCAGTAAATTGATTCCTCAGCAAATCCATATTTTCTGCAAAGTTTCCCCAGGATCTCCATCCGGATGAACACCAGGTGGAAGAGTTGCCTAAAGAAGCAATCTGCTCCATGCAAAAACTGTAACTGTAAGCAGAGAAATGGACGTGCTCGCCCTGGCTTAGAGTAGTTCGTGCTGAAAATAAAGGAATGTCTTAGGCAATAACATTTATTTTCTCAAACATGATAATCTATGTGAAAAAGAAAAATAGTGGAGTGTCAGTTTTCTTTTTCTAAATCAAAATAACAAAAACAGTTTGGAGGTTATATCAAGTCCACAAAAACAAAATTGCATTCAGTCAGATGATCTGAAATTATTGATTTATAGTTGATGAATTTTCCTGGAAGAGCTAACTGACTTTTTATTTTTCTAAAATTCTTATTCATTGTTGCTGCAATATTCATTTATATCATCATTAATAAATTACCTTTCTCTGGGCCCAGCAGGGCCCGGCAGGATGGCTCAGTGGTCTAAAGCACCTGCTTAGAAAAGCTTGGGTGGCTGCAGGGACCACAGTTCGATCCCCGGCACCACATGTTGCTCCAGCCCTGCCCTGAGGGCAGGCTGAGCCGGCCATAAAACCAAATAAACAAACAAACCAAAGATCTGAAACAAGAAAAAAAATAAAATTCTTTGCAGCCGGGCGTGGTGGCACACACCTGTAATCCCAGCACTCAGGAGGCTGAGGCAGGAGGATCAGTGCGAGTTCGAGACCAGCCTGGGCTACAAAAGTGAATTCAAAACCAGCCTGAACTGCATAGTGAGACCCTGTCTCAAAAAGACAAAATACTACTACTACTACTAAATAAATAAATTACCTTTCTCTGAGTGTTTTCAAACCAGTCACATGACTCACATTAAGGACACAGTGGTGTCTAGATATTCTTTATTCCTTCTCAGACAGAATTTCAATGTGAAGAATGAAGAAACTTTTTTCCATTATCATTTATCTCACCTGATTGTTTCTCAATCATTAGATATTAAATGCATACCTATTTAATAACTATATAATTATCAACAAAAATTATTAAATTTTTGGAGATGTAAAAAATTCACAGAGCTATATACTTCAGTGTTTAATATAATACAGATCTTAATACATTATACAGTTTATGTATAGTATAAATATGCACAATAAGTGTGAAGCAGTATTTGCCCCAGTATGGGTTCTTAACCCACGGGGACACTATGCCTACATACACTTAGCAAAGCCTAGTTAACAGAATCTAATAAATTAAGGAACTCTTAAAGAAAGGCTTGACTTGTTCAAATTAGTTGGAGAATTTTGTGAGATCTATTTCCTGAGAAACTTTCCAGTTTCCCATGAAGAATTCACACCCATGTTACTGATCAATAAACTGGCCTGACTCCCGCCTCTGTAAAACCTTCCTTTTTTATTTCCATCCGATATAGGTCCACATGAGGACAGAAAATATCATTTATTTATTATATCTCTGTATATTTCTATATAGTCTATTAAAATATAATCACCATAAATGCAGGAAACATATTTGTCATTGTTCCCCATGACTCATCTCCCAAGAACTCATAAAATACTTAACTGTATAGGTAATTCATTAATCTGGCTTGCTTTTTAGACACAATATCAGGGTTTTTGCCCATATCAAAGGTAAGCAGAAGGTAATCCTGTGTAATTATTTTGTTGTTGTTGTTGTTTAAGATCAAAAGGTTCTACTATACAGCCCAATCCATGTCATGCACTACTTAAACTTGATCATCTACTTGGCGTAGTTGTATCCTCACTGTGTAGAGCCTGTTTCTGGCTTGGTGGCAAAGGACTGAGTACTTTCTCTGTTCCTACTTTAAAATTCTTGGGAAAGGCTTTTCTACTCCAGCTACATTCTTTCCTAGTTCTAAGAAACAGCGTCACATCATTAGAAACCATACAAATCAGTGTCACATCTATATTTACTGTCAAAGCTTACCAAACTATTTTTGAATCTCCAAGCATTTAAATTCTGATATACAGCCCCTCCTAGCTGTAAAGCTAGCACCCACCAACTGTACCTGTATAATCTGGGCTACAGACTTATTCTGGGTGACAGAAATTCAAACCTGGAGGTTCAGAGAACAGAATTTGGTAAAAACAAAAAACAAAAAAATAACAACAAAAAAAATCCTTGCAAACCTTTTGCCTCTTCAGACATGGCCATATATATATATATATATATATATATATATATATATATATATATATATATATATATATATATATACACAAATAGCTCCTCTGAAGACTGTACTTTTTCTCCACCTCAGTTTTCATCAGGGAAATTCTGATTGCCAATGAAGAGTGTTTCAGAAAGCTGATTGATGTCTTAGTGGCTTAAAGAAATGGAGTAGAAGCCTAGACACCTGGGCCTACTTTTGTGACAGTTGTATCCACTGTGGAAAGTTGACCCATTCACTACCATCTTATTTGCACATCTGTCAAATTAAATGTTTGTACTAAAAATCTGAAATGTCTCCCAGTCACATCTGGAAGGGTGTGAACATTTTAAGAAAAAATGTAGTTTGACTTATAGTGCTTTTATTTTATGTCTTGTGCACCATGATTCTTGCTCTCTAAAAATACTGGCACAAAATGAGATTTCTGATATTTTATGTTTAGAACATGGCTGTTAGAATTATATTTTGCTCATCCACTTTGGAAAGGGTATTATAACTATTAAATTGCATATCTCTGGTTTTTGTAAGGCTTGTGCTGAATTTGCATCTGAAAATACCTGGATAGGAACACTAGCAAAGCTATGTGATGTGTTTCCGAAAATGCAAGTGTAGGGCCTCTAAGATAGGGAACTCTGGGTGAGTGAGAGTGTTGAAATAAAACGTGCTGAGAAAAGGTTGCAGTGTTGTTGAGGGAATAATGATTTACAAATTCCAGCAGAGAGGTGGCCGGCTTGTTTTCAGTTTTGGTTATTGCAATGAGCTGAGCAATGTAGGTTTGACTAAGATCACAAGAAGTAATAGGAAACAGTGGTTATAGATTACAACTTTGAAGATCGAATTACAGTCTCTCAGTGGAGTGATGTAACTTCCTAAGTATTTTTGAAATGGTTGCTCTCGGCCACAAGTAGTATGCTGTCCAGACATAAAGCATCTTATCCAAAAGATCAACATTCTACCTAATATCTTTATCCTTATGTATACTACTCTCACCCAACTACTGACAGATAGCATGCTATCCAATTTCATTTTATGCTTATGCTCATGTATTTCCAAATATAAGTTCATGAACACACAGTTTTAGCTTTAATTTCAAGCCCAAATCTCTATCTGATAGGCTTAAATTTAACCCATTCCAAGTATAGTGTGCTCCTGAGTACCTTATTCTCTAGTGGAGGAATGGGTGATTTTTTATTACAATATAACTTAGCAGAATTTTGTATGTTAAATTTTCTTTTTCTATTCATCCAAATTAAATAATTCATTTCATTTGATGAGTTCATTTATTTTGATTCTTTAATACTAGAATACACCTTAATATTTTTTGTATCTATATTTAGTTAGAGGAAACATGTTATCATCCGGGCAGAAATGATGCACCTATCTAACTTGGTAAACAAATAAAACAAAACAAACTCCTTCAAATCTACCCAATGAATATTCTTTCAAATCATTTCCTAATTCTCTCACTTGGAAAAAAAAAAAAAAAACATTGCATAGAAAGAAATTAAAGTCCTCATGAAATTCCCTAAATCTTACAGGTAGCATATTGTCAAAGTAAACAATGGCACAATAGGCTACTTAACCAAACTGGGGAATATTTTCTATTTTAATAATTATTTTCCACATTGTGCTACTTAACTAATGGTCAAGGTTTTACTGATCATGTTTTTCCTTTACTTTTATCTTGGGATGTCATCATTTGGGGTAGCATATAACACTGTAAACTTACTGAAAGGTAACAATAACCACTGATATATGCATGCTTCGGGATCAAGCAAGACAGTTAATTTGCCTATAACTGAAAGTTCAGTGTGATAATTAGAAGCTATTCTGAAGGGATTTTGGAGAATAAAGTAGAGGTTTAGAGGCAATGGTGGGAGATAAATGGAGTGGAAGTCAGACACTGTGCTCCAAAATGCCTTAGTCTCTAGTAGAGGAATGGGTGATTTTTGAGACTTCCGGAAGTATTCTCAACAACTTTTGGGAACATTGAAAACAATTTCTCTTTTTGTTCTGACTTCCCCGCAGCTTACCCCTGAATCCACGGGAACCACAAGTGGCTGTTAAAGATCTCCCAGCTCTCTCAGGCTGCAACACCACTGCAGCTGGAGGCTGCTTAGAACCCCCAGGACTTGTCTTCACCTTCTCAGAGCTTCCTCTGAAGGGCCTCTGTCCACTGGAGGTTCTCCTTTCTCAGCTCTCAAACCTCACCAGTACTCTTACTGCCAGTTTTAACGTGGGACAAGACAAGAATAAGTAATCTGGGATTTGTTCCCTGTCTTAATATAACTTATATTACTTTGTGCTATTTAATTTAAAATGTGAGTTTATTGTGTACAATAAGAAAGTCTTAGGTCTAGGCAAGTTCAAAGTAATGTAGATCCATAAGAAGTTGTAATATCCAGAGCATTAGAGCAGAATTAACTATATTCCAAGGATAAATCTGGTCTTTCTTTACAGGCTTCCATTGTGCCCTTGACCATAAAAGTGGGAAGGAATTTTCAATTTTTTCCTATTTTTTTTTCTATACAGGTCATACGATATAATTCCTATCTCCTGTAAAACATTTTAGGATGAATTTCTGCAAGGTAGTTTTTTTTTTTTTTTCTCAACATTGATTCATTTTAGTTTACAGAGTTTGAAATTTTAAAAAGATCAATTTCTTAATATAATATACATTACTTTGTGTTATTTTCCATTTGCACATCTAATTTAAAATGTGAGAAGTTCATTGTGTTCAGCAAGAAAATCTTGAGTCAAGGCAAGTTCAGGTAATGTAGATCCATAAGAAGTTGTGATATCCAGAGCATTAGAGCAGAATTAACTATATTCCAATATAAAAGACCTGCTATTTTACAGTGTGGTCCAGAAAATAAGAAAAATGCGTGAGAATCCATTGTATTCTTCACCTGTTTTACCACAGACCTTCTGAAACTGCTTCAGAAGCTCTGAAAATGTTAGCTGAAATAGAAATATGAGCAGCTCAAGTGAGAAACTGTCTAGCTGTTAAATCTTTTAGAGATGTTCTCTTGAATAAAATTCACACAAAGTGTTCACAGTCAGATACTACTTCAGGTATAAATTGTTTGAGACTGAAAAAAAAATGCCCAACTCTTGGAAAAGTATAAAGGCCCAGACAATGTTTCCCTAACTTGGCCAGGAATGCAGTCAGCGAGGAGTTAGAGCTATGCTAATGCCAGGACACTTGTCTTCAAGGCTGAAGTCACTGCAGCTCTGTAGTGGTGAAGTGTTATTCACTTTTCTGCACCAGGGATATGTGCTTCTTAAGTTACTGACTTCAGAGTCTTCCCTCAGGGAGGCATGATGAAGGCGCTATGGAACTGAAGACCTCTGATGACTCCCTTAAGGCAAATCCCAAACATTTCACAGGAACACCCTCCCCCATGGATTGCTTGGTGTGATCCAGTTTTCAAATAGTGACATGACACTAAACACTCATGCACACAAAGAACTGTTTCCAACAGAGTGACTTCAGAGGAAGAGGTTCCATGGGAGAAAGAACTTCACAATTATTCCCTAAACAAACCTCTCTTAGCTTAAGTTCTATGTTAGGAAATGGAGTGTTGAAATAATTTCCGCAAGGATGCTTTGCCAGGTTTAACGGTTGTGCATTTGCATTTTGTGAATTTCTAATCCAAACAAAGAAAAGAAAAGAGGAAGAAAATCATATCCCACACTTGAGCATATTATTGCTAATCATTAGAACGGTGGAGCAGAGAAAATTTCTATTACTGGTAACTCGGAGTTTACAGAAATCAGGATGGAAATGGAAGACATTATTGTTAGTGAATCTGCCAGCACAGAAAGGGAAATACTACATTTTTGCAATCATAGGCAGAAGCTCAAAATGCTGCTCTTCTGAAAGTGGAGAGAGCCAGGGATACAGGTCAGCTTCACAGTGCCTGCCTGGCACGTGCAAGGAGTTCGAATCCTGTTACCCAAATCAAAGCAGAGAATAAAAAATAAAATTTGTGAAAGACAAACACTAAAGTAAATAATAATAAAGTAGAAGATATATATATATATATATATATATATACATATTTTTTAAGTTGTAAAACATTCATTTTATACTTATATTTTAGAAGAGTGGGATTTTCTGTATCTTAAAGTTGATAGACTTTTTCCTTATCATTTAATTTGCAAAATTGAATGAAGGCTATATCCCCAGTGGTATGATGGCTGCATCATGGAACAGTTCTTAGTTTTATGGTGAAGTTCTCTACTTTTTCCCTTATTTCCTCACTTGTTATCTTAGTACTATTCACATGGAATGACCTGAGGTACCCATTCACTGAAGAATGGATACAAAGTATAATATGTATTCACATAGAGGTGCATAATACACATTATGTATTTTATGTGCATATGTATTATATGTGCTAATAAGCATATACATTATATATATGATAATATTTTGGTTCAGCACTAGAAGAGACAAAATCCTATCTTTTGCAGCTGTGTGGGTGAAATTGGAGGACATTATTCTAATTCCTATAAAATAGCAATGAAAACAGAAACACTAGATTTCCTGATACTTGGAATCTAAAAAGTTGTTCTCATGAAAGAAAAGAACAAATTAGTAATTATCCAAAACTGAAAAGGGGAAAGAGTGAGAGATTGGATAGCAGGTCCTAAAATGGAAGTAGATAGAAGAAATAAGTTCTAGCATTTTACCACTCAAATAGGTACCTGTAGTTTACAACAGTCTATTATGCAGAATGAAAATTAAGTTGTGTGTTTCAAGGCCACATGTCCTGGATTTATTTCTGGTCCAGTAACTTAAAGAATGTTGGGGATTGGGACAAGCCTGCATGTGCGGACCAAAACCTGATTCAGGTTGAATAAATGATTTTCATTTAAGAATCCTTATGTGCCAAGCTCAGCAAAGTTGCTGATCATGCTTATGTAAGGGTAGCTTGGCATTTGGAAGCAGAGTGAAAAGCATGGCAGCAACACCTGCATGCCACGTTATGCTGGAACGGCAAACACAAATATTCAAATGATCCCCAGACTGTGCAGCCACATTTATATGTAGATGGCCAGTAATTGAGGACCATTGCCAGGATATTAGGCCCTAATCTCTGGTGGTCTAGGGATTCCATATGATATACAAGCAAGAGGTACAAGGGAGGTACAAGACAGAACAGCCAGGCGGCTCTTCCGGTCAGCTAGCAGGCTGGGATCAGAGGTTACGAGGGTAAATGAATTACCACCCTGTATGAAGCCTGGTACAATGGTACAGTCAGGCATCCTTCATGTTCTGTTATGCTCTTGTGGTTCCAGGGGTCAAGAAAGTAATTACAAAGCCGGGAGGCAGCTACAGAACTAGGCAGTTTCCAAAGAACCAAGTTTTAAAAAGAACAATTTCTCTTGTACAGTTATTTCCTTTCCTTTCAATACAGTCTATAGGACAGGAATTTCTCACACTGCCCCAGGGGATGAATCAATCAAAATAAAAGTTATGCATTTGGAAAGCGGCCATTGCCGCTTCAGCTGAGTCAGCAATAGGGTGAAGTCTGAAGCTTCGTGGATTCCATAAATACTCCTGATTGGATTCTCAACTCAGGGACAGGGGGTCAAGTTGACCCCTACAAAACCCACAGCATCAATCCAATTCTGCCGAGGTGAATTTGCATTGATTTCATTAGCAGATCTTGAACTTCAGCATGTGTGCAGACAGACTCCCCTCTTCCTTAGAAATTGTTTCCCTTTTGGTCAGCTGTCACTGTGTATTATAGTGATATCTTTTACCCATTATCTTTCTGTTACCAGTGCTTAGAACAGAACAGATGAAATGTGTGATTACAATGTCAAGCACTTCCCAAATGTACGCTGTTCTTGCTTTGTCATTAATACCTGGTCCAAATGCTAATCACGTAGCTCCTAGCAATATGTATATATGTATGTATGTATGTATGTATGTATGTATATATATATATATTTCATATATATATAATTTCATATGTATATAATTTCATATGTATATAATTTTATGTATATAATTTCATACAGATAATTTCATATGTATATAATTACATATATAGATAATTTCATATAGATAATTTCACATATATATAATTTCATATTGTGTAATTTCACATATATATAATTTCATATGTATATAATTTCATATATATAATTTCATATGTATATATATTTAATTTCAGCTTGTCTATGTAGCCCTGGGTTCTTACTGCTGGCTCATTCCATCCTCCATTCCCATTTGTATTTTTTCAAAGAAATTTGGATTCATCCTTCCTTCAACCGTGATCCCTGAAGTTCTGAGCTCTCTTCCCCAGACTTAAGTCTGTTATGGTTTGAACCTTCCTGCTCTTGCTTCAGCCTGGTCTGCATGAGAGTTCTGTTTTTAGCTCCATACCCTTTTAGGGAGATTTTCTTGCATCTATTTATTTATTTTTATATAATTTATTTTACTTCTTTTTCTGTCTTTTTGAGACAGGGTCTCATTATGCAGTTGAGGCTGGCCTTGAGCTCACTTCTGTAGCCCAGGCTGGTCTCGAACTCGCACCAATCCTCCTGCCTCAGCCTCCCGAGTGCTGGGATTACAGGCGTGAGCCACCAGGCCCGGCTAATTTATTTTATTTTATGTTGAAGAGTACACATAAAAACCAAAAAATGGATGCCGAAACAGAAACAAGGCAACATGCAAAACAATACGTATGTTACGGAGTTTCAAGATGAAGAATAGCAAATTAACAATGGTTGTTACATAACCTACTTTTATCATCACATCTGTTGCTCAGATTAACATATACAGTTTTTAAGCCGGGCGTGGTGGTGCACGCCTGTAATCCCATCACTTGGGAGGCTGAGGGAGGAGGATCAGTGTGAATTCGAAGCTAGCCTGGGCTACAAAAGTGAGCTCAAGGTCAGCCTGAACAGCACAAGGCCCTGTCTCAAAAACACACACACACACACACACAAAAAAAAAAGCAACAAAAAATCATATGTAGCTCTTTTCTAACTATTTAGTTCAACGTTTAAGTTTTTTTTCTTTTTTCTTTTTTTAATTTATGTATTTGGTATAGATTCGCACTATGCATCTCAGATTCGTAGTAATCCCATTTCAGCCTCCCCAGCGCTGGGATTACAGCCCGGCAGCACCACGCCTGGTTTCAGTGCCTGGCTCCCATGGCCTAGGATGGGGCTGGCAGGGCATGTACTACCACAGATCGAACCCAGGGCCTTGTGCTCAACAGGTGGTCACTTAGGCCACCGAGGCATCTCTGAGGCCTTATGTTTGATTTATTTTTTCTTTTTATTTCTTCGTAGTTTAGAGAAGGGTCTCAGAGGGTTCAGGGTCACTACTAGATTGGACTCATGGTAAGCCTGAGGATTGAACCCCAGCTCCCTGCACCTGCTTGCAGGCACTTGAATCCACTGAGCTATTTGGTCTGCCCCTTCTGTGTTTGATTTTTAACTGCTATGTTACTCAGTTGTTTACACATTGGTCACAGCACTCTCTCTTCCTTGCACTTAAATGATATATATTCTTCCAACAACAAATCGCAAAATTTCAGCAGAGCAGTTGCTCAATAAATGTCTGCTGAACTGAACTAAGTGCCAAACTTCTATGGAATGAAGTTCACAAGCTTGTTTATAATCACGTACAAAACTACTGAATTTGAGATCAGCAAATGGTCCTAATTCATAGTTCATACTGTCAAAACAGTAGCCCCTTCAGAAATACAGAATATAAAATATGATGAAAGTTTAAATTTGTCTAAAAGACTATTGCAGGACAAGACACATTGCTATCAGCACTTCCTTGGTTCAGACACATGTGGTCCTGTTGTTATTATTGTTATTATTAACATTATCTTTAAAATGAAACAAGAGCAGGACAGTTTAAAAAAATAAGAAGCAAAAGGAACAAGGAAAAAAATTAAGGTTGAGTGAAAGGAAAAGCTAATGCTCAGTTGCTTGATAACGTGGCATGCCCATATCTGGTAATCTAAGAAAAAAATTTGATGACAGCAATGTGTAATGTAAGAACTTTGTTAATTTTCTGTTCTTGTTTGCAAATTTTGCATCACTTTCATTGTTCTGTGTTGCGCTGTTCTTCTTTTTTTCATGTTTTTCTCTTCAAAGTAAAACCAAAAAAGGTATAAATAAAAATAATCATACACACAGTAAAAAATGTCTTACAGATTTTCTGTTGTTGTGCCCTGCACTTCAAAGAGAATATGCCAAATTATGGATTGAAAACCAAATTCAGTATTTCAGCTGGGTTAAAAATAAATTGTGTAATAAGTGATGCCATCTCAGGCATATGCCAACTGTACCTGTCACCATATTACAACCACAGAGATAATTAAATGTACCGGAGCACATACAGCTTTCAAATAAGCTTAAAAGAATTTGTACCTCAGGGCTAGTGAGATAGCTCAGTAGAATAAGCACTTGCGTGGCAAGTGCCGGGGCCTGAGCTCAATCCCTGGTTCTAAGGAAAAAAAAAATGTACCTACTTTTTAATACTTCCTTCTTTTTTTGTGTTTTGTGTTTTGTTTTTGGTGGCCAGTTTCGCCTATCTTGGGGGCGGAGCTGACACTGCATGTTGTGCTGGGGACTGAACTGAGGTCCCTGCCTGCTTCCCTAAGCTTGCCTAAATAAGCACTTTAGATTACTGAACCATCTTGCCAGCCCCTATATAAAATATTTTTCCTCTCTTTCAGCTGTCTCCTACAACATCTTTTTCTCTTACACAACGAAAAAATACAACTCTTTGCTAAAAGGCACTAAACTACTTTGAGTTGGAAGATTGTATGAAATGCATACTAGGAATATTTTAAAAAATATAAACTGAAACATAGTTTCAAAAACCCTTTGTAACACTACAATTGAGTTTTTCTATTATATTTGTTATCTGATTAATGATTTATGATTAATGATTGACACCTAGCTAACACCTTTGTTAAAAATTGGATGGTTATGCCTAATGAAATATTCAGAAATGTCTACTCCCAAGGCCAAATCAACTTGTCCTTTTGAGTATGTAACATCCTTGTAAATACATCAGGCATTAGGGAGAATCTACACATTGATGTCATTGACTGTCTTCCACTTCCAGTTACTCTGAATTCCTGCCTTAGCCATCATTCTGTACACATTGGAATGTCTCATATCGTACTGGTGGCCATATGCCTGCAAACCTGTATTGTTCTAGGTGGCAAGCAGAGTTTTGGAGACTTAAGGGTCCTTTCCATGAAAATTACTAACATTAGGAAACAATTCAATGGAGTAAACAGACTTTAATGAACAAAATTTGTTCCAGTAAAACTTATATGTGATATTAGTTAAGTAAAATAAATTCAATTTCTGAAAGTGTACATTTAATATTTTGACCTTTTCTTCTTTTAAAAAATACATTTTACACAGCTGAAATGAGTATGTGGTCGTAAGCAGAAAGAAATGAAACTGCAAATAGAAAGTTCACAATAATAATAGCAGTGAGAAAGAGGAGAATCAATTATATGATATTTATAATTGAATGTGTCAAGGACAAAGGTCACTGAGTTTCTAGATTTACTGCAATACTCACTTTGGCAAGTTATTTTCATTATTATGCTGCAAATACAATTTTTGCAAAAATGAACAAAACCTGTTTATTTTTAACTGTCCTATCTTGGGTAGGCAGTTATATTATATATTCACGCACATACACTCTATTTATTAAATGTATGTGTGTAAACACATGTGCATTTTCAGTAGCAATTTCTAATACAGAAGAGTCTATTGGCTTTTTTTCCATTTTCTGAAACACTAGTTATTTTATTTCATTGATTTCCTTAAATTAATAGTGTGGAAAGCTTCACAGTTTAATTTATACATTAGGACAATCCTCACCTTAAGAAGAAACTACAAAGCAAGGTGTTTTGGAGAACAGTCATTTCTCCTCAACTTACATTTTCCTCTGAGGATGACAGCAAGTGGGAGGGTATGGAAAAGCCAGATACCTCGATTTATGTTGCACTACTCCTCTCATTTTTCACTGATAATGGAATAAAAAGAGTGAAATATTTATACAACAATATAGTCTTTCTGTACAACAGTACGTTGTTCTGTACAACACACTCTTCAGGAGTGAGCTGAGGACTACAGTGTCATGTAATAGTTACAAACAAAGTGAAATCTTGAGGAGCATATCGGCCTAAGGAGATTAAGCTTCTCTACTGAAAAGTAAAAATCCTTGATGAAGGAAATTAATGGCATATAAATGGAAATATATCCTTACACTGAAGATATTCATATAGCTAAAATGGTCATACTGGCCAAGCTGATCAAATATTCTGTATCAAAATTCAATGCTATGTTTCCCGAAGTAGAAAAAAGCAATACCAACATTGTACAGAATTTATTATCCCAAATACACACGGAAATCTTGACGACGAAGAATAAATCCCAAAGCATCACACTAACTACCTGAATTCAACATATACAACACTTTTAGTAGTCAAACTTGCATGTAACTGGCAGAGAGGAACAGAGGCAGAGATGAGTATGACAGGTTAGAGAGCCAGAAATAAATCTTCACGTTTAAATTTAATTGATCTTTGACAAAGGTGCTTCAACCTCAAAAGAGGGACAGGATAATATCTGCAACAAATCATGCTGAGAAAACTGGATTTCCACAAGCAGAAGGAAAATAGAGTCCTATTTCACATAATAGAAAATTCAAATGACTTAGACGGAAGCCTTGAAGTCTAAGAAGTACAGGGTCCCCGTTATACAGGTGAGGCTCATGGTGATCTTTCTGTTTTCAGCCACCATGTCTGGACTCTGTTGCCAGCTCAGTGTGGTCCAGGGGCAGGGCCAGCATGGCATGCTGGACAGGGGGTTGAACCCTGGTCCCTGCACTTGCCTTAGCAGTCATTTGGTTTGCTGAACTATCTCACCAGCTTCCAAAGGACTACCTTCTAATACCATCAGAGTGCTTATTAAGCTTCAACAGTGTAACAACTAGCTCATAGCATGGGGCAGAAACTCAGTAGCAACAGTACAAATAAGAATATTTCTGAGATAAAGCTAATTGCTCATTTGCTTTCTTTTCTCCTTGACTTTAGCTAACGTTCCAGCTAGTAAGAATCTGGCTGTGGAGGGGCCTGACTTGAGCATCTGTCCATTGTGTGCCCAAGGGTAAGGCTCTGGGCAGGGAACTGCCTGGGTCAGACTCCATGAGCCTCACACATTGTCTGTCTGACGGGGGTAATCCATGAGGCCAGGGTCAAAGACTTAACTGGAACAGTTGCTCTATTCAGTAGTGAGGCCCAGGAGGCAACCAGTTAGCTAATGCATTTGATAGTGCTCAGAACATAAGAGAGTTCATCAGTTAAAGAGACTGATCATATTCAGGTTAATAAAGCAAATTGTTAAATGCAGGAGAAATAAAATATTGGAAAGGCTTTCTCATGATTGAAGCAGAACTACAAAAGATGGAAAGAGGTAAAAATGAAGTAAACCCTTTGATACTGGCTTGGAATTAGAATTCTTAATGTGAACTGAGCTCTCACAAAAGGTTATTAACATTGCTCCTAATCGTGTTTCTGTCTGACCGTATTTATCGACTAGAGAAGTCGAATGGAAAATAGTCTTTAATTCTACTATGTTCTCTCCCCAGGATTGCCTAAACAGGAAAGTGTTACTAGCAATAGAGCAAACAAAATACTAAAATAGAGGGAACAGCTACACAAAGGTAGTAAATTAAAAAATAGGAAGTTAGTCTTAACTACGTACAGTACTTCTTAGCTGCAAACACATATTTTAAAATTCTGAGGTAGGAAAGAAAATAGGTACATTTATATTTGACTAGAAATTATACAATACTTCCTATCCAGAGAAATGATTGAAATTGATATCATATTTTAAAATTTTAAGGAAGAAGCGAATAAAGTAGTTTGTGTATATTTGACTTTGAATTATAGAATAATTCCTATGAAAAGACATCATTGAATTTGATATAACTTGACCAAATTTTAACTAGCATTAAAAGGAAAGTGTCAGACTGCAAAAGTTTTTCTAGGAAAGGACTTGGATTAAAATGTGACAGTCCATGAAAATTACTTAGTATATTGACATCTGACACTTGTTGATTTTATTTT
>PVJA010044313.1:0-16244 GCA_004027025.1 Myocastor coypus | reverse complement strand
CTCCCTTAGGGTCAACACCCCTGCTCCCTATTTCAAATTTCAAGCATCTCTTACCTTCTGTCTCCATCTCCCCACCCTTCCTTTGCCTTATTTTCCCTTTTTCTCTCTCTTGCCATTTTTTTCTTTCCTATGTTTGTTTGCTGTAGGACCAAGGCACAGAAGCAAAATGGGAATGACAGCTGAGTTAGGTCCTGCATCATCATTGGTTGTCCATCTGTGGGAAGGTCATTTGGTCTCCCTGGGCCTCAGTTCCAAGAATCTGCAGTAATAATACCTATCCATGAGGATGATACAAACTAGTTTACACATATATCCTTTAACTAGTTAAGAGCGACACAGATGGAATTGGTATTATTATTAGAGTAATTGATCTGGTTGGTGAACTAAGCAATGTCACTTCTTCTGTTCACTGCAGGGGGAGCACCAGAGGAGAGAGGTGGGCATCCACTCAGTCTGCATCCAAGTGATGACCAAGCAGTGACCAGCAGCATTCCCAAGTCAGTTGCATGCACTTTGTCTTTGTCACCTGTCAGAGGGTGTACCCAGTCAGCCCTGTCTTAATGCAGTACAGAGGCAGCTGTGATAGCTAGCTCTGAAGGGTGCACGGTAGATTTCTGTTTCATTAGTGCTTTCTTTTGCCTTGCATGCTTAGTCTACCAGGCCCACATTGCATGCCATAAGCAGCTTACAGTAAGCCAGCAATGAAAGAGCGTACTGTCCTAGGATGAAAACACCACAGACCCACCCAGCAACTGGTTGGCTGGGGATTGTTTTTCCAAAACTGGTGCCTCATCTCCTTTGTTGCCCTCTTCAGAATGTCTGGCAAGAGTTTGCTGAGGGCTTGCAACTCCGTGTTGTCATCCACTCAGCTCTGTTTCTACATATAATCCTGCGTGGCCTTTATCACATTACTTAAAAAAATATTAGCTTTCTTGAAGTATAACTTGCATACTGTAAGAGCACCAACTACTGTTTCTTAGTATTTTCCTAGAGTTGTCCAAACACCACCACAGTTTTAGGTGATTTTCAACACCCTAAAAAGAATGCCTTACTCATTTGTAGGCACTCTTCTTTCTCCTTCTAGCACCTGGTAACCACCAATCTAGTCTCTGGATCTGCCTATCTGGACTTTTTTTTATAACTGAAAGAAAACACAATCCTTTGCAACATACTTACTGCACTTAGCATAGTGTTTACAAGGCCCACCCAGGTTTCAGCAAGTATCAGTGCTTTCTTTAATGACTGAATACTATTTGAATGTACAGGCAGACTTCTGATGTAGCTATTTATCAGCTAATGAACACTTAGGCTGATTCCACTTTTGGCTGTTATGAATAATAGTATTGTAAACTTTTTTGTACAAGTTTCAGTATGGCTTTATCTCTTTGAGGTTTACACCTAGAAAAGTAACTTCTGAGTCATTCAATAAATCTCCATTTAACTTTTTGGGAAACTGACAAATTGTTTACTAAAGTGGCCACACTAGTTTGTGTTCCCACTAGATGTTACCAACAATGGCTCCCATCCCCCATATCCTTACACTCCATTCTACATTACAAGTTACCTCTGCACAGATCTTACTTCTTCCCTTGTATTTAAGTCCATGAGAGCACAACTCCCCAAAGACCATCGTAATAGCAACAGCAGGGCTTTAAACTCTGAACAAATACCAGCTGTCTCTTGGGTGTACAGTAGTTTTTGTTATAATCAGTTACACTTCCTAACTAGAAAATGCATCTACTTCAGGAGAAAATACAGATATTTCACATTCTTCAAAGAATCTATTACATAAAGCTCTCATTTATTGAACATCCACTCGATTCATACTTAATATAATGTTACTTTTTTTAAAAGAAATATGCTGTTTGGGTTATTCATCCAAGTAATCAACAGCAAAATTTAAATTCAGAACTAAGCTTTCACTATATCACACTGTCTTTTGTGGTGAAGGAATTGCATTCAGTAGAAAAAAAAAAAAAAAAGAAATGGGCTCATTTGAAACCCTCAATTTTGGGGCTGTTCCTCTATGTAAACTTTAAGAAGCAATCATCAATGTCTTCTTTCCTTTCCTCTTGTACACGGTTTATAGTGAGTAGCAAAAATTAAAAATACCTCAAACTATATAAATTTGAACAATAATATAATGACTAAAAAGCAGAAATAGAAAATCAGGTGTTGTTACTATGGTCTAGTTTATCTTCATTTACAATTATATCTTACAGGTTAAGCATCTAATCTACCTGCCAATGGCCACTGGAGGAGTAGCCAGAATTAGGTTTCCCTCATATCTCCAACTCTGACTCCTGTATTTCAAAACGTCACAGCATAGGAACCGCAGAAGCACTACCCCCTCAACTGTCACGTCAAGAACCCAATACCCTGACTAATGTCGTTCAGCGGGAATCGCTAACTGTCAAAAAGGCAGATGTATTTAAATAGGAATTTGCCCCTAACAAACATGGCTGCTCTTAGACTTCAGGCTTAAGGCGGAAAATGACAGTCACGTGAAGAGAATACAGTGTTTTTATTGGTCTCTTCTCTTGGAAAGGCTGGCCACATGGCCCAGCATGAGCCACCCTTAAAGGAACCACCTCGGAACCCGCCAGTCCTCAACTCCCGAAGCTGGCCCAGCCGGGCGCCTCCGCCCCACCCTCTTGGAATAAGGGCGGGCGGGGTCGGCGCTCAGACGCCTCCTCGGAAGAATCGGGGTTGACACCCCGCAGCAGCGCGATCCAGAGGGGGTTAACCAGGAGTCCGCGGCAGCGCGGAGCTGGGAGCGCGAGGCTCTGGTGTGCGAACCCGGCGCAGCCGGCGGGGGCGCGCAGGGGCGCGCAGGTGCGGGGATGGAGGACCGCGTAGACGGGCCCCGCTTCGGGGCAACGGGGGAGGTAGCCGAGGCGCGGGCGCGGCCCGGGGTGACGCTGCGGCCCTTCGCGCCCTTCTCTGGGGCGGCCGAGGCCGACGAGGGCGGTGGCGACTGGAGCTTCATCGACTGCGAGATGGAGGAGGTGGACCTGCAGGACCTGCCCAGCGCCACCATCGCCTGCCACCTGGACTCGCGCGTGTTCGTGGATGGCCTGTGCCGGGTGAGGACCGGGCTGGGCCGTCGGGACGGAGGGCGGACACTTGTTGCCAGCAGGAGGCGGCGCGAGCCACAGTGCGAAGCTTCGACCCTGGGACGCGGCACCCCAGGACGCCGCGCCACCCCTGGGCCGCGGTCCCCTCCTCTCTGGGCTCGGGTGGGTGGGGGCTGCGCTCGCGGGCCTTGGGGGTCCGAGAGCAGCTCCCCGGATGCGCGCGGCTCCCTGTGCCCGGGGTCGGTGGGTCAGTGCTGCGCGGCGGCACCGCTGTGCCTAGGTGGTTAGTGGGGCGAGGGACAGCAAAGTACTAGGACATCGGGTGATGAATTTGCACGTACAGTGTCAGGGGAGGCCCTCGTGTACGTCGGGAATTTTAGCCACAGTCCTGCTTGTACTCGTTAGGTAAAGGAAGGGATCACCTCATTCATAGGCAAGAGAAAACAGACGTTAAGCGGCGATGTGACTCACTGTTCATAAATAGGGCGACGTCTCTGCATTCCCAATCTGCACTATTGGAAGAAAAGCCAGTGTTTGGACGAGGATATGTGGTTGCTCATTATCCTGCAGTTAGTTGGTCAGTTTGAGTCGAATAGTGTTGAGGGCAGGGGGCTATTTTCTAATCCTTTAGGGTATTTAGCCACAAATCTTGTTCTCTTGAAGGAGTGACATGCCACCCCAGGGGACACTCAGTGCATTAGTTGATCCCCACTGCCCCAAATCCACCCAGTTCAGACACAATGGAGTATGAAGGGCAGGTATGAGTAATCAGAGAATTATTTCAAATCTTCAATTATTGAGCAGAATAAAATATGGACACTGTAGGTGTTGCAGAATGAAACCAGCCTTTGAGAGCTGCCCCATTAGGAGAGCAACTGTCAAAGAAGCAATGCTTTCAGTTCTTGGCTCTGAGTCCCTATGTACCGTGAATGCAGTGTATTGGAGGCAGCTGCCAAGAGGAACACCACGCTGGAACAGTGAATGATGTGCTTAAGACCTATTTACTCATAATTTATGTACCCACCTACTTTCAGAAAGAATTCACAGTGGCCACGTAAGCTTCTGGGTGTGCTTTTTACAGCTTTGGGACTTCCTCATATTACCCTAAAACCTTTTCCTGTCTCAGTGAGCTAAACTCTGGCCAACATTTCAGACCCCTTTCTTAGGAGTTCTTGGCTGTCCTTCCCTGGCACAAGATCAGTTCACCTGAGTGCACTTACTTGCTTCAATGTCTGACCCTTCCTAGCTTTATATTCCTCCCAGGCTTGGGGGCACCATTCTGATATTCTTTTCATAATCTCCCCACTTTGCTAGCCATTCATTTTAGCATTCACTACACTGTGCAGTGGGCCACATGCTATTCTAAGATGCGAGGATAATAACAGTAAACAAAATTGCATTTTTACCTTCAGGGCTGATGCTTTTGTAGGAAGCACAGACAGTAAATAGATACCAATATATCAGTAGTTGAGGGGAAAAATGAGACTTAGGGAGGCGAGGTCCTGAAAGAACAGGAGATTGTGGTGTTAAATCATTTGATCAGAAAGGGTTTCACTCATAAGGCTATACTTTGAGTGGACTCTGGGCCAGCTTTTGTTTATTCATTTATGCTCTGCCATGTTGCAGGCAGTTTGAAGCTCAGATGATAGTGTAGTGAATAACCCAAGCTCCCTGTTTCATGAAACTTGGGCTGTAGTGGCTGAAGAGAAGATGGACTATGGAAAAGAAGCAACTGACCAAGATACTTTCAGACGTAGTTGTTGCTCAGAACGGATGAATATTGGTTCTAGGAAAGTCACCAGATACTGAAATCCACAGACAGTCAAAGTCTCCTATACATTGTCATAGTGTTTGCATTTCACCCAAGCACCAAATCATTTGTCAGTTACTTATAATACCTAATGCTGTGTAAATAGTTGTTATACTGCATTTTCTGGAAGAAGGACGTAGTATACACGTTCAGTGTTGGTACATTTTTTAAAAATATTTTTGATTCAAGGTTGATTGTATTTGCAGACTTGAAGCCCAAGGAAACATAGGCCTGATAATAGTGCCAAGTTGAGTGAGGAATGTAAAGTAGGAAAATGTGATGGAAGGTAACAGGGTGGGATGCCAGGGTATAGCAATTAGTGTCCTAATGGTAGCACACACTGTAGGTGCTAACAGGTTTTAATGAACAACTGGTTAACTGGACCAGGCCTAAGGGAATCTACCAGGCACATCCAGGGAGGAAGCAGTGTGGCTGGAGACCTAGTAGGAGGAGCCACCTGGCAAGAGCCCAAGATCTGCAAGCCTGGAATTGAGACACTGAAGCCCAGAGCAGGCAAGGGAGAAGTACCCAAGCCTGTGTTCTGTTGGAGGAACTGACCAGGCAACCTGGAGGCCAGGGAGCCCAACTAAATAAGTCTGTAGGTGGTGCTATCCTAGGACCCAGCGAGGAGAAATGAGTGGCTCTGGGGACAGTATGGGCACAGGGACAGACACGGAGGAGTCAGTGTCATGCCTCTGGATTGTGTGGTGCAGGAAGGCTCCTGCATAGCTTGGGGAGATTTTTGTGTGGCTAGCTTCCAGGAATAGAGTAGCAAGTATTCAAGTTCTGATGCAGAGGTGAATTCAGGATCAAGCGTGTGAAGGAGAGCTTTGAGTGTTGAATCAGAAGGGGAGGTGGGAACAGGTGATGGCTGAGGTTGGGGGAACAAGCTTTAGTGTTCAGATGTTATTCTGACTGCACATAGAGATTGGTAGAGATTGGATTATGTGGAGGGAAGGTGGGTAGGCAGGAAATAAGTAGGGCAGGCTGTGATCATCATTGAGAGGACTGGAAAGTGCATGCTGTCATGAGGGGGTGATGGAGACAGAAATAAAGAAAGGCCCACAGCCTCCATTCCAGCTCGACTTTTCTGTTTGGAGCCTTGGGAGCTTCAGAATTATAGTGCAGAACTTTGGGCTCTGGTTTCCCATTCAGAGGGGCCCTGTAAGAGTTACAACAATCAGAGAAGGGATAAAACTTTGGCTCAAGGATCAGTCCCCAAAGCAGGGTAGCCCTAGAGGTTAAGTTGGGGCAGGTCATTGACAAGTCTTCCACAAATGGCTTCTCACTTAACTAAGACCTTCCCTCTGCAGTCTTGACTTTGAGCATGACCTTTTAGTATTTTAAAGGCCACTGTTCCTCTGGCTGGTAATGGAAAGGTGAGTCTTCTGCAGGCAGGTGGTGTCCACTTTTGAATAGTCAGATCACTAACTGGAAGGCTGACAAAAGACTCCGTGGGCTGGCGACCTCCCTCCTTAACCATTGTGTTGAGGAACCATCCTAGTGAGTGATGGCAAACATATTTTCATATAGATTCACAAAAAGGAAAAGAGAAATCAACCCTAATTCATTGGACAATGTATATAGGAAATTGTAACTGTTAATGATATGGTCTGCTTTGCTTAGCTGGCTCATCATCAGTCATGCAATTCATAATGAGTATGTTAATTAAATGCTTAAAATATCATTACTTCAAAATATTATTTGAGATGTGTACCATTACAAATGAATGAAACTTTTATGAAAATAAGATTTTCTGTTTCTACAAATATTTCTATCACATATTTTGTTATACTAACTACTCTTTTTGTGAATCGTTTTTCTATTTAGAAGAGCAGAGCAGCATTTTAAACCAATAATTACACATTGGTTGGCTGGCAGTAGTAGTTGGTTCCCTAGAATAAGAGTTTACTCCGTCATCACTGAGCTAACTAGCAATCTGAGAGTTCTCAAATAGTATTGTTAGTTTCCAAGCAGCAAAGAGAATTCCATATAGTAATGAGAACATTCACCCTTTTTTGGTTGCCTGAAAGCTAAGCCAAAAAAACCTTACACACTCTTTTCTACTGCACACACTCACCTTCCTTAGCAGGGGAAAAAAGCTGATTAAGATTTGTGACAGCTATTTCCACAGTTTTCTTGTAATAGCAAAGTATTCTGGAATAAAAGGAGTTTCAGTGATGTCCTTAAATTTTTAAGGCATCACTGGAGCCCCTGGGCAGGTTGGTTTCTACACACTAGAATCTGTAGGAAGTCTTGAGAAATTCCTGGGCCTGGGCCACTGCATACCAACTCCAGTCTCAGGCAGGTGCCAGGAATTGTGCAGAAAGCTCTGCATTTGATTCTAATCATTAGTTAAGGCTGAGAGCCAAAGGGCTTTGGCCTGACCCAAGGTGTGATAGCATCTTGAAAGATAACTGGGTAATTGATTGATAACTGCTTACTCCACTAGCCAGATACCTTGGCCTATCCATGCCTTGATTTCTTTGAATCTGCAGTGGGAGCGAGGTGAGGTTTCCTCTTTTTGGCTTATTTGACCTTGAAGCCTAAAAGCAGGCTTATTGGCAGGGACCAAGAGGACCTGAGAATGCCATAGATGGCCTTAAACAATTAGTAGCATGCTCCCATGATATGAAGTGTTAATGTTACAGTATGCATTTTGGCCATGTCTTTTATGATTTGGTTGTATGGCACTTGTGCTCAGAACATTACAGCACTGTTGGGCAGCATGTAGTGGCTGCTCCCTCTGCCCCAGCACCTGCTATGTAGGCAGTGGAACTGAGACCCACTCAGATGTCACTTGTGATTGTGCTACTTGAGAAATAAAACTCGACGATTACTAGTACAGCACTGTAGTTGTATTTCAACCCACCAGGAGTTGTGTGACTCTGTGAAGACAGGTGTTTGTCCTGATTAAGCAGACATATATGTTTTCTTCTTAAGCATGGGCTTGTGCCATTCAGTAAAATAATTTAAGAAGGTAAAAACTTAAAAAATAAAGGAAGTGTTATTTATGTACACTAGCTATATAAGATATTTTGTCTGAAGACTCAAGATGATTCCTTTGCTGTCACTGTTAGGCCAAGCCATGACCCATGGCAAGCATGGATGAGACAGGAACATGCCACTCTACAACAAGTCACCTTCTTTCATCTTGAGACACTGCACCCAAAGGCAAATCACAGACCTGCCCTCCCTGATACTCGACTTCTGATAGACACAGCATCATTCAGTGTGAATTTGATGACTGCCATTTTTCTAGGATCCATGGCAGGGCCCATGTACACAGCTTCTCCCGAAGTTGCTGTCCTTGGCTGCATTTCTGCTTGTTCCTGTTCCAACCCAGCTTGTGTAGCATATTGTAAAATGTGACATCCTAGCAGGAGAATGGCAGCTGGCAAATCCGAGCAGTTCCAGGCCACTTTCACTTTTCATCCCAGTATGAAAGTAGAGCATGTTGTTTCTCAGACTTATATTATGGATAAAATTGGTCTTTCAGTGGGGCAATCGCCACTATCTTATGCTTGAGTTTATTTGACCTTGTTCAGAGTGTTGGATGTCATTACAGTGTGCAAGCTTTTTGAGAATTTACCCACTGTTTCTCTAATTTTAGTTTCAAACTCTTAAATCCAGTGGATTTTGCATCATCATTTTCTTGATTCCTTTCTCAGCTGTGTCTGCCACCACTCTATGTCACTTGAAGCATTTCTCCTTCAGTAGCAGTAGCTTTAAATGTTACTGCCTGCAACTAAAGACTTTTTAAGCTTCAGCACAATTACATAAAGGGCCAAAAAATAGGCTTTGTGATAGAATGGGACAGTGAAGGCAGAGCCTGTTGGTTCTCATGTTTATATGTCAGGCTATATCCTGTGTCTTTTGCTTCCTTCTTTTTACAAAAATGAAATTGGGCAACACAATCCATTCTTTCTTATACATAGCAATGAGGGGATGGTTTGAAATTGTGTGATGACATTGCTGCAGTTTCAGAAACAGTAATTGCATGTGCTTGCGTGGGGACAGCAGGGATTGTGAATACCCCATGGCACTGTGCAAGGTAGTTTAAGACCATCTCAAGGCTAGGGTAAGGTTCAGCAGTTTGCAGTACAATTCAGGTGCAGAGCATATTTTTTCCTGTATAAATATTAAGTGCCTTCAGATCTCGAGGACACTGGTGGTTATGAGACAGCAAAGACATGTCCCATGCACTTGTGAGTGTGAAGGAGCTGTACAGTGGCATTAGAGGGTAAAAATACCTCACCTCCTTGGGAAAATGAAAATGTTTTCAACATATAATATCAGAAGTATATTAAATACCTTAACTCCAGCTTTTAGATGGGGGAAAGATTGGCTTTGTATTAAATTTTATTTTATTTTATTTATTTATTTTTGCAGGACCAGGATTCAAACTCATGACCTAGCACTTTCCAGGCAGCCACTTGTGCCACAGAGCTGTTTCCCTGGCCCTCGTGTTGAATTTTAGACATCCTATAAATTCTGAAGTGTGCTATGGAGGCAGAGCAGCTTCATGGTTAATTTTCCTTTGTACACAGAATGACTCTGTGAAGTGTTTACCCAAAGTGTGCCTTAATTTCTCAGCCTGAAAAAATGAGCTAGTAATGGTACTTCCATCTCATGATGGAAATGCATTTTTAAATGATAATGGATCATCAAAATGGCTAAAATAGGTTCGTTATTAGTTATTAGTTAGTATCAGTATCCACTTCTGTGAAGTTAATTAGCCTGACACATAGTGGATCTGCCCAACAGATGTCTGTGTGGCTTGGGAACCCAGGGTGGTTTGCTTGGCACCTCTGCTTTGGCCATCAGCTGTGGTCTACCCAGTGGGTGAGGAGAGACTGAAGCAAGAGCATCCTGTGCTGTGGGCCTGAGGCCTCAGGTCTTGGGTGGCTTTTGCTTGGTGGCCTTGATCAACACCTCATCTGTGAACTTCAGCTTTGTGGCTAGCTACCCTCTAAGCAAATGAGCGTGGGCCCCTGAGGAGGAACAGAGCCCACCATCATCTTGTAACTGAATCTTGGAGCACTGTGCATCACCTTGGCTGTATTCTTTTCCCAGGAGCTGGGCAGGAAGTCCAGGTCATTGATAGGAAGGGCAGAGTCCAAGGCTAGAAGATCAGAACGAAGACCTGGGGGTTCGGGGGGCAGGGATGGGCTTCCTGTCAAAGTGGTACCTTATGAGATTTTTCTTCATAAGCTCTTCCAAGTTCTACAGAGCCATTCATGTTAGAAATATTTGTTAAGGAGCTGGGCAAGGTTGCTCAGTGGTAGAGCACTTGCCTGGCACGTGTGAGCTCCTGGCTTCCATCCCCAACCTTGCCAAACAAGTTTTTCAAAATGTTCATTAATGTTTCAACTACTTGAAAGAATACACTGTCAGCCTCCACAGTGTAATACAGAATATCATATCAACAAGACTATAGCTAGATTTTTAAGTTCCTCAAAATATCAAAAGCTGTCAGCACATGTCTGAAAGGAGGATGGGAGAAACTAAACCTTCTGTAGCTCGGAAAGGCCTGGTACTTTTCCTTTCATGGCTACATTTGGGCAGGTGCAGTTCAAAATTCCCACGTGCAATCATAATTCACATCATAGATGTATTTTAGGTGGCCTGAATTTAGAATGAGAAGACAAAAATGTTATTTAATTTGGAGAGCTAATTTTGGATCTCCCTACCCCCAACACCATAACAGTCGCTTGCCTTACTTTATCACTGTGTTAGTCTGCTTGGGCTGTCATTTTGAAACATCACAGGTTAGGTGGCTTCAAAAACAGGCATTTCTTTTCTCCCTGTTCTGCAGGGTCTGGGAGGGTGAGGCTGAGGGTGAGGGAGAGGGCTGCTGTCTTGGCCTGCAGGTGGCGCCTTCTCACTGTGTGCGCCCTGCTTTGCCCTCTGTGCGAAGGTCCCAAGCTCTGCCTTGTCTCCTCTTAGGACACGGTCCTGCTGGGCCAGGACTGCGCCCCACGGCCTCCTTTAACTCTACTTCCTCAGAGGTCCCATCTCCAAACACAGCCATGCCGAATCTTGAGTCTTCAACATATGAATTTTGGGGACATTCATTTCATGATAATCAACTTTGTATCTTTTGTTCATCTTTGTTTTTTAAAAAATATAAAATAGTTTCTATCTGTTAATGTGACATACTACTTATTTTGTACTGTAAGTATGCCATTTATGTAATAGATTATTTTGTTTCCAAGAATCTTATGAAACAGGAACCATTATCATCCCTATTCTGCAGAAGCAGAAACTGAGGCTGGGTATTAGAAAAGCTCATCCCAGATCCTATAAGTTTCCCAATGTCATCCTCGTCTTACTTAAATCCTAGGGCTGTTCTGTTGAGAAACTGTTGTTTTCCCTGGCAAACTGAGGTTTGCACTAGTTATAACTCTGGTATTTCCTCAGTCCCTCAGTGATGAGATGTGTGTGTGTGTGTGTGTGTGTGTGTGTGTGTGTATTTGGTTACTTTTAGTTTTATTTATTTGATGCAGGGTCTTGCTGTGCAGTTCAAACTCATAGTGATCCTCCTGTCTCAGCCTCCCCACCACTGGAATTTCAGGTGTGTGCCACCACACTCAGTTTTGGTGGCTGGCCTGGTAGAGGGCTGGCCAGGCAGGTACTTAGACAGCTGAGCTACCTCACTAGCCCTATCTTATTTTTTTAAAACAATGTCATCCTGAGTTGCATAGGCTGAGAATCCGTGGGATCCTTGTGCCTCAGCCTCCAGAGTGCTGAAATTACAAGCGTGCACCACCATGCCCAACAATGAATTTCTATATAATGAATGCTTTTTATGTACTTAGCTATTCCATGCATAGCAGGTGGCAGCCTTGATGAAGACATGTTCTAGCTGAAGCTAGTGCCTCCGTGCTGGAGTCAGACATGCCTGAACCCCTCACTTCATTCATTCCTTCACTCACTCTGCACACATAGCTTAGATGCCAGCCACACTGCGAGCACTGCGTGAGTTGAAGATGATCTGCTGGATCCTGGACGTGACAGTCCACCTCTGGAAGCCCTAGCATCCTGTTTGTGAATGAGCACTGTAATCCCCACTTGCACAGTCCAGGGAGGTGAGAAGGGGCACTGCCCCAAGCTATTGCTGGAGAGTGACAGACACTGTCTCTTTGTAGAATTCACAGGCCAGTGGGGAAGACATTTTTTATAATATGGTGTGTGGCATACATGTACGTGAACAGCCTTCTAGATGGGTGATAGAATCAACATCATTGGGCACAGTATTCAGCCTCTCAGATCTGTCAGTAGAGCAGGTCAGATTTGTGCGTCTCTGTGTGCTCGTTTCTGGCTCTGAAATCTGTGTGGTCCTGCAGTCTTTTATCCGTGAGGTGCAGCTTGCTTGTCCCTCCATGCTGCAATCTGCCCTGAACTATCTGCTAGTTGGTGGCTGAAGGGAAGGTCTGCTTCAGTCACTGAGACTTTGGTCTTCAGTTGATCTTGGAAATTTTTTTAAGACCGATCTGACATGACCCCATGCCCCAGTTCTGTCGAATTAGCATTAGAAGGTTTGCCAAAGAGAGCCTCACTGTGCCAGAACACTAGAGTGCAATGTCTTTAATATGATCTGAGAAGTACTGGAGGCATTTCCAAACATTGTGTTAGCTTCTACATATTGGTAGGATGAGAACACATCACAGTTCCTCATCCTAATGTATGCTTGTTGTCTCAGGAAAATTCTGGTTTGTTCTTTATTTTCTAACAGATGAGGTCTTGTTAGTTGCTTTGGGCTCCCCTCAACTCCTGGACTTGAGCAGTCCTCCTGCCTCAGCCTCCTGAGGTAGCTGGAACTACAGGTGTGCCTCTATACTCACTTGAGGGGATTCTCTTAAATTTGGATGTTGTGAAATTAGTGATTACACAATTAATTGTAACTACCGATTAGTACTTGCCATTTTGGCCAAATATTTTATGCATAGCATCTGATTTACTCAGTCCTACAGTTTTGTAAGATAGATACTGCTCTCCACTCATTTTATAGGTATAGGACATATCTTCATAGCTAGAGTTTGAGATTTTTATTAAGATTGTTATAAATGCTTGGAAAGCCTGTCATTCTGGTCTTCTAGATGTGTGCCGCTTCTAATGTAATTTTCACTATTTCTGTACTGTCTTGCAAGTAAATGTTTTAAAAGAAAACAAAAAGGGTGAAGAGAAAACAAGATAAGGAAAAATGCCATAGGATTGGCCTGCTACAATTTTGTATATGCTTAGATTTCTGAATTTCTGTATAAAAAAGTGTAACAGTTTTTAAAAATCACATTCTATATGGATTTATTAGAATATCAATGATTGATGGGAAATACCAGTTCCATGTTAAGTCTAAGGCATTTAATATTTAGAAAGATGGTGATATTAAGCTCAAGTATGTATGTTATAGAGTAATAGTATCACTGAGCTTCTCTTCTGGAGGGTTAAGAACCTAAGTTTGCAAACTAAAAATTAGAGAAAAAAAAGGGCTACAAGGATAGCCAATATTTTGACCCTAGCCCTTCAAGGTCAGTGAGGACTCAGGACATAAGAGAACCTGTACTGTAACATCCTATAACTCAGTGGTGTCCCAGATTTTCTGTTCAAGGAGATTATGAGGCCACAGAGGAAGAGGATCAATGACATATAGTAAGGAGAGTCACCTAGAGAGAAAACATTCTCTCAGGCTCTCACACAGAGCAAACTGGTCAAACAATGGCCATGACTCATCCAGACAGCTGACACTGACAAAAGTTCTACAGAAAGCTGCACATGGTTTCAAGATAAATCCTGAGAGGATTTGACTGACTTTGTCAGATGTGAAAATTACATGTTTTGTTATATATGTTTTGCTTTATGTTGGACTTAACTACCCAGCAGAAAAGTTTAACCATGAGGCATAAAAAGTAAAACCAGATTAGTATGCAGAGCTATAAAAATCTCAAGTCAACAGCTTCTGACATTTCCAGTTCTGCTGATAACCCACTACTCTTCTGCTCTATGTTTACAACTACTTTCTCTTAGTTCAGTGAGAAGAAACATATGTGCCAATAGTGTTTAGAAAAGTTATCATGTCTGCATCTTTTACTCTGAACAACTACTATGAAGAAAACAATATGCATTGTGTCAGTTATTGTGGCTGCCCTATTAACGTGTTTTGAAACTCTCAATGTTATTTCTTATTAAAAATGATTTTAAAAAGCACTAAGAAAAAAGATTTTTATCAAGATGCAAAGATTACAGTGCCTACATTGCTTACTGCAGTTTACCCTGTGCCTGGTACTCAGGGAGCAGTGGAGGTAAAATCTGGATAAAATTAAAAAGATTGAAGCCTTGTTTTCTGACAAGTAACTTAGGCACTTCGAGAAATTGCATGAATTATTTCAGGCCAGTATGGTCAGTGACCTTAGAATTACTAGATTCTTATGGATACATACAAATATAAAACATTTAGAAGTTCCTAAATGTACATAATCCTATAGTAAGACATAGAGTACCAATGGCCCTAGCTTATTATCACTTGTAATGCCTATACTAAGCTGTAATTTTAGTGTAGTACATTAGAACTTTATTTTATTTTATTTTTGTGGGACCAGGGCTCGAACTCACAACCTTGCACTTCCCAGGCAGGCACTTATGCCACGGAGCTATCTCCCCAGCCTTTGGGAACTGAAGTCTCTTTAATGTGAATTTAGCTTTGTTTAATGTTAAAAGCAACTTAATTTAAACAGTTGTTAAAAAGTCTCAAATAAAAAATCTAAGAACTCTGTGAACTATAAAATATAAAATTGTTATTGTAGGTGACAAAAAATCTTTTATTTACCTAGCACAATTTGTAAAATACTTTCTGGTGGGAAAGTTTATGCTAATTCCCTCGCCCCATTTCCTCTTTTCTCTAGTCTCCCTTCCATTTCTCTTTTGCTTCTCTCTTTGTTCTCAGAGTGCCTTTTGGGAGACATACAGATCTTTTCAGAGCTACATTAGCTGCTGCCTACCCCTCAGCCATCTTCAGTGCCCTGACTGAATGCAGCTGGGCGTTCTTTGCATGTCTGGGTGTGAGTGGGCAAAGTCAGCCTGTGGTCCTTCTTACTTCTGTACCGGCCTTGTTTCCATCAGCTGTGCAAGGAACATGACCTTCAGTGGCGAGTGTGGGTCCCTGCTGTGCCATCTGTAGGGCTGTTTAATGGTGTCAGTGACTGATGCCGCAAAAGCACAATTCAGAAGGTGCCACTTACTGAGCACCCACAATATATCATTGCATTTGTTTAGAGTGCTTTGTGATTTGAAGATTAATTATAAACTAGTGGGCTGGTGAGGTAGCTCAGCTGAATGAGCACCTGTTTTGGCAAGCACAGGGACCAGGGTTTGATTCCCGCATGCTGTGCCAGTGAATGAGTCCAGGAGTGGTGGCACATTCCCATAATCCCAGCACAGGGTAAGCTAAAAACAGGAGGATCACTAGGATTCTGACCTGCATAGTGAGACCCTATACCAAAAAAAATTTTAAGTTAATATTGTTCTAAAAAGAAAGATTGCAATCATTCATTCATTCATTCATTCATTCATTTATTCACTTATTGCAGTACTGGGGATTGAACTCAGGACCCTACACTTGCCAGACAAGCACTTATTCTAGTAAGCTATCTCCCTAGCCCTGCAATCATTTATTAGCAACCCCATCTTATTTTAACCTGCTTCTAAGAAGTGGCCTCTGAAGTTTTAAATTCTCTGAAACATATATATTTTGAAGAGAATAAAAAATTTTAAAAAACATTGAAAATGATAGAAATTTTCAAAAGCAAGATGATAGGAAATCAATAATAGTCGTTATATTATATATTGTTATCTTCAAAGTAGTTGTTTCGATTATCAGATATAAACATATAAAATTGGTCAAAAAATTAGTCATGAACTATTCCTTACAATAAACCAATGGAAATTAGCTGTCTTAAGTACATATTATGTGTAGACATAAATGCACTTGAATTTGCAGTGCTTATGTGTTTACAGTATTACATAGTATCTTGTTAAATTCTGTGTTATTATTTTGCTACTTGCATTTTATCATGGACATTTTTCTAATGGACTCAGCAGGTTTCTTCTGATGACTGCCTGATACTTCCATTAAAACAAAACCTTAGTTAAACCAGCCTTCCTGCGGATGGGTGTTTATGTTGTTTTGCCAGTATTGCAAGCAGAATTCTTTTTTTTTTTTTAAAGTTGTCTCTTTTTTTAATATTTAGGCTTATGTTGGAAGTAAAAGCGAATTTTTCAATTGTACTTTAAAAAGTAAATACTAATTAATGAATTTACTGTTATACTCAAAATCATCTATGCTTAAGGTGGGAATCTGT
>PVJA010044312.1:0-16250 GCA_004027025.1 Myocastor coypus | reverse complement strand
TTTTGTCTTTTTGAGACAGGGTCTCGCAATGCATTTGAGGCTGGCCTTAAGCTCACTTTTGTAGCCCAGGCTGGTCTCGAACTCGCACCGATCCTCCTGCCTCAGCCTCCCGAGTGCTGGGATTACAGGCGTGAGCCACCGCGCCCGGCTGATTTATTTTTTGAGACAGGGTTTCGTTATGTAGGCCAGGCTTTGGATTTGTGGCAATCCTCCTGCCTCAGCTTCCCAAATGGTAAGATTCCAGATGTGCACCATGCCGCACTAGAGTTTAGGTTTTTTTGTCTTTTTGAGACAGGGTCTCGCTATGCAGTTGAAGCTGGCCTTGAACTCACTTTTGTATCCCAAGCTGGTCTCAAACTCGCACCAATCCTCCTGCCTCAGCCTCCCAAGTGCTGGGATTACAGGCGTGTGCCACCACGCCTGGCTTAGAGTTTAATTTTTTTCCAAACTTATTTGAAGCCCTTTGTCTTGGTAAGGAATTGATTAATTCAAGATCAGTTAGGCAATCACTGGGTCAAAGTGAGAAAGGGAAAGGCTGGTGAGATAGCTCAGTGGACTAAGTGCCTGCTTAGGCAAGTGCAGGGACCAGGGTTTGATCCTGGTCTTGGGTGCATGTAATCTCAGCACTGGGGAGGCTGAAAACAGGAGGATCACTGAATCCAAGCTGTGTCCAATACAGTGAGACCCTGTATTAAATATAGGAAAATATTAATCTGATTTTCAGATTGGATGACTACCAATTTGAAGCAAATTACATATACACACATTTTATCTTAGGCTGGGTGTGGGGGTGCATACCTGTCATCCTAGCACTTGGGAGGCTGAGGCAGGAGGATGAATGTGAGTACAAGGCCAGAACGGCCTGAGTTACCTTTGGAGATCCTGTCTCACCCTTGCCACTGTCCTAAATAAATAAAAAGTAAAATAAAATCCAGGTGAGAACAATGTTCTAGTCACTGACGCACTGGCACCTACCCTGCTGTGGTTGGCTCAGCTGTATTGCCGGCCCCAGGGCAGCTGCTTCCAGTTGGCGACCCTCACAGTCCTCGAGATGGCAGAGCTGGGATCAGAGACCCAGAGCCGGATCTGCCTTTCCATGAAGGGTAAGGGGAAAACCAGGACAGTGGATGGCAGCAGGCGATACTAAGTGCTTTGGTTCCACACATTGAGGGTCCAATTCCGGCAGTGGACTCTGCGCTGACCGCTTAACTCTGGAAAGAACTTTGTGTGTTAAAAGGGACATAGGTTCTAACTTCACAGCTGGCCACAAGATAAAATGCAAATGTTTACTTTGAAGTTCCTGGGGGAACATGGTAAGGCTCATTGGATAATGTCTGTCACCATGATCCTTCAGATCCAGAGCTCGGACATCTTTCTTTCTTTTTTGACACAGGATCCTTCTATATATTTCAGGCTGGGCATGAACTCACTACATAGCCCAGGTTGGTCTCAAACTCACAGGGCACCTCCTGCCTCAGCCTCTAAGTGCTGGAGGACAAGCATGCACCACCCGGCCTGGCACAGAGGTCTGATTTTGTGACTAGAAGTTTCCATGTAAGGTCACCATTCATAGTACTAGGCTAATTTTCTTTTCTTTCCTTTTTGCTTTCTTTATCTTTCCTTCTTCCCTAAAAATTCTTTTAGTTTAGAACTATTTTTTGCAGAAAACAGAAGTAAAAGGTTAGATTCTATGTCTTAATTAAAAATACTCAGTTCAAGGAACCCTCTCTGCAAGTGACCGATGGAGAATTGATTTTATGTATGTATGTATGTATGTATGTATGTATGTATGTATGTATCTTTTGCAGGACCGGGGTTCAAACTCACGACCTTGCACTTGCCAGACAGGCACTTGTGCCATGGAGCTATCTACCCAGCCTCCAGAATTGATTTTGAAGAAATTTTAGTTAGGAAGTTCCCACCAAGACTGGGAAGCACCTGGAGGCTCCTGCCGACACACAGCTTCCCAGAAAGGCAGGGCAGAGGCTGGCCTGACTCAGTGTTGCTGTGGCAGAGGCTTTACAACTCTGATTCTGAAGGACAGGGAAGGTGCAGACAGCCTCTGCCTTGCCCTCCCTGCAGCTAAGCACCCCAAGCTGTGTACGCGGGGGGAGTCGAAAGTCACTGGATCCCAAATGCTGCCCAAGCAGTGAGGCTTCTTAGTTGTTTGGCTTTCTGCATGGAGCCCAGCACAATGCACTGCACACAGTGGCGCATAATAAATGCAGCATGTGTGTCTGTGTAGGACTGTGACCATGGAGTGCTGTGTGCTCCTGTTGAGTGAGTCGGCTCAGATGACCGGACACAACCCAGCTCTTGTCCTATGAATGTCTCCAGCTATCCAGTGGCAGAGATAGCCAGGTAGTGCTGTGTGCCTGTAAGCCCAACACACTCGGGAAGCTGAGGCAGGAGGATCGTGGTGTTCCAAGTCAGTCTGAACTACACAGGGAGACTGTGTCTCAACAGCAGCAACAACAAATGAAACCAAACAAACAGAGATAACCAGTCCTCATGGGGACAATGGCCACTATTAACTTAGGAGTTTAAAAGTTTGACTTTTCAGTTAAAGACATTTATGAAGTTGCTGTGAGGCTTGGGAGATAGCTCAATGGTCTAAGGGCCTTGCTGGCAAGTGCAAGTTTGATCTCCATGCCGAATGCCCTGCTGGCCCCCAAGCCAGGTGTGGTGGTGCACGCTTATAATCCCAGCACCATGCCGGGCGTGGTGGCGCACACCTTTAATCCCAGCACTAGGGAGGCTGAGGCAGGAGGATTGGCCTGAGTTCGAGACCAGCCTGGGCTACAAAAGTGAGCTTAAGGCCAGACAGAACTGCATAGCGAGACCCTGTCTCAAAAAGACAAAAAAAAAAAAAAAAAAAAAAATCCCAGCACCAGGAAGGTTGAGTAGTGAGACCCTGTACCAAACCAAGAGAACCAGAAAACCCAGAGAAGTGAGCTCCTACCTGCAGCAAACTCTAGGGTGGGCACATGGGTAGATGGTCACACTGTCCCTCACCCCCTGTCCTCTAGCTATCAGGATATGGGTGGAGTTTGCTTTGAAGTTGGTCACACTGTGACAATTTTTCTGCTCCAGCTCACTGAAGAAAGAAATTATCCCTGCTTGTGGGATAAGCTGAAGTTGTTTTTTCTACAATAAACTACCATTACCATAAATTGGTAATAAAATGGGCCAACTTTGGAGATCTTAGCATGTCAGCATTTGATATGCGTTCCTCAGAATGGGACATTGTTATTGACTGACTGATCATTGAGACAGGGTCTTAGGACACAGTCCAGGCTGGCACTGAAGTCAGGAAGATGAGGTAGGAGCCAAGCAGGGACTAGAAGTGCAGAGACCCCAGCAGTCCAGCTCTGTATCAGAAACTCCATTTTGAGATTTAATGCTTTATAAACCAGATTTTCTAGGAAAGAAAGGCTCCTGAGCTTAATTTCTCTCCACCACCTCACGGAGCGCCTCAGGTAACTCCGAATCTCTCCCCACTGCAGAGGCCTTGGGTCCAGCGAGGCTGAGGAGCACAGTACTCTGCCAGTTATATGCAAACACCTTGGCTAGCCTCTCCAGGTTCCGAGGAACCATTACCTCGGCAGCACCTTCACCTTCCACCGACCTTCTTGGTCTGGGACCTGTTCAGGGACTCGGCCTTCCCCGTCTGATGTCTAACGACAGCAGTTTCTGTCTCTATCCACTGATCTCCCCCAATCATCAGGTCTCTCTGCTGCTCAAGTCTCATACAAGAAGCAGCTCCGGCCCAAAGCCCCCTCTGCACCCCATCACTCCAGTCTCACAGCCAGACCTTTTCCCACACAGGCCCTTCCCCCGCTGAGTGCTCCACCACTCACCGCTCCTAGGCCTCTCTTGGCACCCTTCCTGCTATCACACTGCTTGTGAGGATCTGCGCACCTGATGGTGTTCCATCCTCGGAAATCCCATCCAGCTGGCCCGGAGGGGGTGGGGCCTCCGGTCCCTGCAGCCCACCTGCTCCCTCAGGGTTACTGTGTGCTACTGTGATCCCCCCTCCTGCCTCTGTTCAGCCGCTGGCTGCCCTGGTGCCAACCCTGATACACTGTCACCGTATAAGAGATGCATGCTGTAAGTGCAGGAGTGCATGCTTTCAGTGAATGCAGGGCTGCCTTCTCCCCCAGGTCCCTGGGGCCCCCTTACATGCTGGCACAACCCCACGTGCCCATGCCACCAGGGAGTGCTCCTCTGCAGCCAGGGCCTGCTTTCCCTCAGGCCCAGCTGCCCACTGCCCATGGGGCCTGGCATCTGCTAGTCTCTACTTGTCCCTTAGGGCACCAGAGCCCTCTGGTTCTGCCAAGCCCCACAGCAGCACAGCAAGCTGCAGCTGTGCAGGCGCCGCCAAGAACCTGCCTTCTGTGTGGAAGCAGGGGCGCAGGAGACTCGAACACCCAGCAGCAGCACCGAGCAATGCCCTCAGCACATCCAGAATTTGGGTGCAATGTTCAAAAACATAAACACCTAGCCGGGCGTGGTGGCGCACGCCTGTAATCCCAGCACTCGGGAGGCTGAGGCAGGAGGATCAGTGCGAGTTCGAGACCAGCCTGGGCTACAAAAGTGAACTCAAGGCCAGCCTCAACTGCATAACGAGACCCTGTCTCAAAAAGACAAAAACAAAACAAAACAAAACAAAACAAAACAAAACAAAACAAAAAAAACATAAACACCTGACTGCCACCTTTACGGCCACCCCAAAAGTTGGCGCCAGGGCTCCTGTACCCCAATCTACGTTCTCCTCATTCTGCCACCCCTCACTACTACCAGCTGCGCGAAAGTTGGGCCCAGTGGGAAGCACCCAGCTTTCGCCGCAGGATGTTTCCGCATCACCCCAAACCTGCGGTCTCACTCTCTGACCATCTTAGTCAGGAGGGTCCTGTCCCGCCCTGCACGCAGGGCTAACAGCGGGCACCACAGCACGAGGTTAGCAGGTGGCTGGAGCTTCTGCCCTTCCTGGACCTTGTTAAGACTTCATTCGGCTGCTCAGTGCCTACGCTGCCTCCGATCTGAGTCAGCAGCACCTGTGGGGATGTCACTGGCAAACGTCCCTGGGGCCACCTTCTCAGCCCCTCCCCTGCAAAAGCAGACAAAAACGGCAAACAAGAAACGCTCATCTTTTAAAAATTACTCTATTATTATCAAATAGAACCACAGTATCCAAAAGATAATTATAAAGTCTATCCAACTAAATAGCCCTGCGCCGCCCCTCCGAATGGCCGCGGCCAAATCACTCCCCCCGCGCCAATTGGTTTCATCCATTTTATTGTCAAGGAAATGAACAGCCTGAAGGGGTCCCCAGGCCCGCGCTCCCCACTGGGGTCCCGGGGAAACAGGCAGCAGGTAACCTGGTCTCATGACCCGCATCCTGGGGCAGAGGGGCAGGAGGGGAAAGGGGCTCACAGCAGAGGGGCGCGGGCAGCGCACGCAGGGGCGTGGGGCCCGGGCAGGTGTCCCAGGGCGCCGCCGCGCCCCTGGCCAGGCTCACTCGCCCGTGTGGGTCCGCAGGTGGTACTTGAGTGACTGCTTGTAGCGGAAGCACTTGGCGCAGTGCGTGCAGGGGTAGGGCCGCTCGCCCGTGTGCGCGCGCTGGTGCTCCAGCAGGTGGTGCTTCTGCGTGAAGCGCTTGCCGCACTCGGCGCAGTGGTAGGGCCGCTCGCCGGTGTGGATGCGCCGGTGCTCCAGCAGGTGGTGCTTGCGGATGAAGCTCTTGCCGCACTCGGGGCAGGCGTGCGGTCTCTCGCGCGAGTGCACGCGGCAGTGGTTGGTGAGCTTGGACTTCTCGCTGAAGCTCTTCTCGCACTCGGGGCACTTGAAGGGTCGCTCGCCCGTGTGAGTCCGCTGGTGGCGCAGCAGGTGCGACGGGCGGCTGAAGCTCTTGCCACACAGGCTGCAGATGAAGGAGACCTCGTGCTTGCCCGCGTGCACGCGCTGGTGGATCACCAGGCTGATGTGCAGGCGGAAGCTCTTCTTGCACTCTGGGCACGTGTAGGGCCGCTCGCCCGTGTGCGTGATCTGGTGCTTGGTCAAGCTGGACTTGTGGCTGAAGCTGCTGTCGCACTCCGGGCACTTGTAGGGCTTGGGGCCACCGCCACCGCTGCCGGAGCTGGGCGACTTGGGGTGCGGCTTGAGCGCGTGCTTGGGGGCGAAGGCGGGGCCGCGCTCGGGCGAGTAGCTGCCGCCGCGCACGCGGTGGATGCGCTGGTGCAGCGTGAGCTGCTGCTTGTGCCGGAAGCTGATCTCGCACTCTGCGCACTCGTACGGCCCCTCCTTGATGTGGTTGCGCTGGTGGATGACCAGGTTGATCTTCAGGCGGAAGCTCTTGCCGCACTCCATGCACGTGAAGGGCCGTTCGCCGCGGCGGTTTCGCTGCTGCTGGCTGGAGGACCCGCGGTTCTCACCCAGGTGCCGCTCGCCATGCGTGTGCCCATGGCCGTGTGCATGCCCGTGCCCATGCCCATGTACATGCGAGTGCGACGGGGGTGCCAGCCTCTTCACCGCAGGGTTCCCCAACTGCAGCGGCGGGGGGCTCTCTCCCTCTGGGGACATCTCCCCGGGCAGTGCTGCTGGGTACATGCTGGCCTCGTATCGCCCCGACAGCTGCCCGAGGGACTGCAGGTGCTGGGGCAGTTCGTCGTCCTCTTCATCCTCCTCTTCCTCTTCTTCCTGCTCCTCGGTCTTAATCACGATGCCCTCTGCGCCAAGGACAGAAACAGATGGAAGAGTTAGCTGGGGCCTGGTGCCTGCGTTCGCGCAACAGAGCCGCCTGGGTCTGCACTCACAGGCGCACGTGCGCTGCCTAGCACTCCAATTCTGGAAAACTGCACTCGCTGCAGCCCTCAGCCCTCAGCCCTCAGCCCTCAGCCTCATGTGCTGGAAGTGTGACTCAGGCTGCCCATGGCGTCTGCTCCAGGGAGGAGCCTGGAGTCAAGTGGGCCAGCCCCTGGAGGTGGTGGGCTGTGGCGGGCAGTGAAGGCGGTCACCAGACCCAGCTTGACCAGAACTGTTAGCCTCATGTGCCCCGTAAACATCCTCTTTTCACAAAGGCTCCCAGGGCGCTTGCTGGCTACATCTAAGGGTCTTCACCAAACCACCTTCGCCCTTCTGGGTGCTCTGCTAGGGGAGCTCTGCTCCACCAGACCCCTCCCTCTCTGAACCCCATGGACCCCGCCCCCGACACCAGGGCCTCCAGCAGGGCAGCACCTTTCTCAGCCTGTGCATCCTTGGCTAACCTGCTGCACCCCCGTCTGGCAGTTGGCACCAGGGAGACTCACCCCACCTTCCTGCAAGCTCCCGTGTGCAGTGCACACGCGCCCAAGTGGTAGAGGGCAGTCCCCCCCTCGAATCCCGCCCCCTGGGGCCCAGCAAGCCCAAGAATGTCCATCTGAGGAAAAAAGAAGCGGTCTCCACTGCTATTTTATTTTATTCAGGTGCCTTATACTTACTTGGCATACCTTAAAATTGGGGAGTCTTTTTAGTTTTTGTAGTACTGGGGACTAAACCCAAGGCCTTCACTGAGCTATATCTGTAGTCCTTTGTTATTACAGACAAGTTCTCAATAAGTCACTTAATTGGCCAGGCTGGGCTCAAACTTTGGAGCTTCTTCCTGACTTAGTCTGCTAGAATGCTGAGATTCCAGGAGTGTGCCACTATGCCTGGCTAGGAGGACCACTGTAATTCAGACTTTGTGTGACATGAGAATATCACTCCTCCCTGTCCACCTGTGAGATAAGATAATGGCCTGCTTTTGCATCATTGTCACCAGCAGGAACTTTCCTAAAGCACTGATACACCTGTCCCATCCTTTCAGGACATCTTGTAGCTGAGCGCTGGAGCCCAGAGTGGGCAACGCTTCCCAGTTTGTGGTAGCTGCTACAGACCTATGGTTTAGGGACAATCTCCGCTCTTCCCTCACTGACAGCGAAACTGAGGCCAGCATGTATGTCAGCTGGTCACGGTCTTCCTTAGTCATTGGTAACCCCTGGGCCACAGCGCTCCTTATAAACTACGGTGTCAGAAAAGGGACAAAAGTGCTTGGAGTCAAGGCTGTGAATTCTAGCAGGAAATGAGCAAGAATGGCCTTGAGTGCTGCAGCCTAAAGGATTGGAAGGAGGAGCCGTGCAGAGCTTGGGGACTGTCATTCACCCAGAAAACTGCTGTGCCTGAAACTCAGGGAAAAGATAGCCCAGGAGATCCAAATTCCTCCTGAGAAGTGAAGTTGCTCTTTTTTCTTAATGACGTGATACAGACAAAACATTTGACCCTAAAATTTAAGATGCCCAGTTCTACAAACTACTTTGCAATTTCCTGAGCGAATGGAGGTATGCTCAGAATTTTTCAAATGACCCTTGCAACTTACCTATATTCAGAATTTACCACATCTGCTTCTTTCTTTATTTATTTGTTTTTGTGGGACCAGGGTTCAAACTCATGACCTTGCACTTGCTAGGCAAGCACTTGTGCCATGGAGCTATCTCCCTAGCCCCTACCAAGTTTTCTTGCTATTCTTTTATGAAAGAAAATATGCATACTAAGGCTTCTGAATTAATACCGCGTGTTTGCCTATTGAGAAGGCAGATCTTGGGGCCGGAGAGATAGCTCAGTGGTCTAAAGCGCCTGCTTAGGCAACTGCAGGGACAGTGGTTCAATCCCCAGCACCACATGCTGTGCTAGTCCCAACCCCAGGACAGGCTGAGCCACCCAAAATAAAAAAGAAAAAAAAATTAAAAGAGGCTAGCATGGTGGGCTACATCTCTACTCCCAGAACTCAAGAGGCTGAGGCAGGAGGATTGCTGTAAGTTTGTTTATTATATATATATTTTTTTTGTTTGTTTGTTTGTTTCAGAACCTTTGTTTATTCACTCATTTTTATGGCCGGCTCAGCCCGCCCCGAGGGCAGGGCTGGCGCAGCATGTGGTACCAGGGATTGAACTGGTCCCTGAAGCCGACCAAGCTTTCCCAAGCAGGTGCTTTAGACCACTGAGCCATCCCGCCGGGCCCTATTTATTTATTTTTAAAGAATTTTTTATTTTTATTTATTTTTTTCTTGTTTCAGAACCTTTATTTGCTTATTCACTCATTTTTATGGCTGGCTCAGCCCATGCCCTGAGGGCAGGGCTGGCGCAACATGTGGTGCCAGGGATCAGGGATTGAACCACAGTCCCTGAAGCCGCTTAAGCTTTCCCAAGCAGGCGCTTTAGACCACTGAGCCATCCCACCAGGCCCCTGCTGTAAGTTTAAGCTTAGCCTGGGCTACAAAATGAGTTCAAGGCCAGCCTGAACTGTACAATGAGGACTTAGCTCAAAAAGACAAAGAATATAATTAGTTTATTTATCTATTTATTTATTTATTTATTTATTGTCTTTTTGAGACAGGGTCTCGCTATGCAGTTCAGGCTGGCCTTGAGCTCACTTTTGTAGCCCAAGCTGGTCTCGAACTCGCACCGATCCTCCTGCCTCAGCCTCCCGAGTGCAGGGATTACAGGCGTGTGCCACCACGCCCGGCTCAAAAAGACAAAGAATATAATTAGTTTAAATCAAATGAAAACAACTGAAAATAAAAGTCTACTGGGCATAGTGGTGCAAACCTATAATCACAGCACTTGGGAGGCTGAGGCAAGAGGACTGGTGTGAGTGTGAGACCAGCTTGGGCTACAAAAATCAGCTCAAGGCCAGCTTGAACCGCACAACAAGACCCTATCTCAAAAAGAAAAACAAAACAAAACAAAAAATCCAAAAAAACCCCTCAGAATCATTTCATTTATGAATGCAAACGTACAACTCTGGAATTAAATATTTGTTATGCCTGATAGTATCTTTAAAAAATATGTCATGGGCTGGGGATATAGCTCAGTGGCACAGCACCTGCCTGGTAAGCACAAGATCCTGAGTTTGATTCCCAGTGCCAAAAAAGGTACCAATACAAAATATGTTATGTACCAGGTGAGATGACACACGCCTGTAATCCCAGCACTCCAACAGGTGGAGGCAAGGGATGGAAGTTTGACTGCAGGCTGGAAAACTCAGCAACATTGCCATTTCTTTCAAAATAGAAAAAATTTTTAAAAGGGCTGGGGATATAATCTTTTACAAAAGCCCTGGGTTCAATCCTAGTATTGGAAAAAGAAAAAAAAAAATTATGTTGACTAGCAGGCTCTTTCCAGGACTGTCTAGCAGCACTAGGCAGCTGGTCCCTGAGGGTGTCCTAGGTGGAAACAATAATGACATCACTGAGGGGTGTGATTTGTCTTTTTTTTTTAAACTGTTTTTCTTGTTTCAGAACTTTTGTTTGTTTATTTATTTATTTTTATGGCCAGCTCAGCCTGCCCTGAGAGCAGGGCTGGTGCAGCATGTGGTGCCGGGGATCGAACTGTGGTCCCTGCAGCTGCCTGCAGGCGCTTTAGACTACTGAGCCATCCTGTCGGGCCCCATGTCTTTTTTTTTTTTTTTTTTGTCTTTTTTGAGACAGGGTCTCACTGTGCAGTTCAGGCTGGCCTTGAGCTCACTTTTGTAGCCCCGGCTGGTCTCGAACTCGCACCAATTCTCCTGCCTCAGCCTCCCGAGTGCTGGGATTACAGGCGTGCGCCACCACGCCCGGCTCCCTTGTCTTTTGTTTTGAGACAGAATTCTCCCCGTGCAGCTCAGGCTGGCTTTCAGATCATGGCTGTCCTCTTGCCCCATTCCTTCAAATGCTGTCACCACACCCAGTGACCCTGAGGTTTTAAAAGTGACACTTGATTCAACCAGAGAAAGGTAGCTGAGTAGTTATTTTAAAAATATGCTCTCTAAAAAAGAAAAAAGAAAAAGGAAGCAAACCCCATGCGCTTCAGGGTAGAGACCTGCGAGCGAGCTGAGCTCCATGTGACCTGAGCCAGTCAAGGCCGGCTGGCCGTGGGAACAGAAAGTCCTGGCTGCGCTGCGCACTGCTGTGACCTCGCTGGCCTGGAGGAGGAGATGGGCAGGCCAAGGGCGGGCGACCCGCATCCTCACCCGACCTGTCTTCACATCACCACTCCTTTCCCTGTCCAGAGGCAAGTGCCCCAGAGGCAGGGGCAGGAGCCCACTTCCAGCCTGTGCCCACCTCCACGGACCCCACCCGCGGGAACTCACCCGCGCAGTTCCTCTGCTGCACCAGCATCTGCTTGAGCTCGCTGAACTCGCCCGAGCCCTCGGTGGACTCCTCCAGTGCGTTCTCCTGCTCCTGCATGTCCAGGTCGGGCTGCTCTGCGCAGGGGTCACCCAGCTCTGAGTCCTGGAAGCCGTGCTCCTCCACCTGCCCCATCAGGGGCTCTGGTGTCTCCAGGCTCTCGGAGCCCTCATCGTTGGTCTGCACCTCGATCTTAATCACGATGCCATCATGTGCTGAGGGAGAGGAGGGTGAAGTCAGACACAGTCAGTCCTGCACCTGCCCAAGCTTACCCAGCCAACAGTTCTCACTCACAGCAGAAGCCAAGGAAGCAAAACTGAGGCGAATGCCCAGCACCATTCAGGCACCTTATAGCTTTAAACATTAATGTGAACTGGACTCAGGTTATGACAGGCACAAAGCCTATTCTCTGCAAGCCCCACAATTATTTAAAGAACAACTCTTTTATGTGTGTTTCTAAGACAGGGTCCCACTATGTGGTCTAGGCTGGCCTTGAACATGCAAGGATCCTCCTGCCTTAGCCTCGTGGGTGTGTGTGCCACCACATTGGGCCCCCACCATTTTCTACAAAGCTCTGCTTTCTCTTCTCACATTAGACAGACAGCATCTTCCCTCTCACTGGCTTGTTCCCTGGAGGTGTGTCTTTACCACTTTCCCTGCCCTGCAGTCCATCCCCCAGATGCTGGATGGACAAAAAGAGACCTCCTGGACCCTCTACCTGGACTGTGTTCGCAGCAGGTATACCTGGGCAGCAGTGATGTCTTTACCTAAGCAGAGTTCTATTGTACACTGCCTTAAAATTTGTTTTTCTTTTTTTATAATTTTCCTTTTTATTTATTATTTTTATTCTTGTTTCAGAACCTTTGTTTATTGACTCATTTTTATGGCAGGCTCAGCCCGCCCCGAGGGCAGGGCTGGCGCAGCACGTGGTGCCTGGGATCGAACCGCGGTCCCTGAAGCCACCCAAGCTTCCACAAGCAGGTGCTTTAGACCACTGAGCCATCCCGCCAGGCCCCTAAAATTTGTTTTCTTGAGATAAGAGTCTTGCTCTGTAGCCCAGGCTGGCCTCAAACTCAAGTCAGCCTCACCTCAGCTTGCTGTAAGCTGGAACCACAGGCTTGGGTGACCACTACCAAATTTATATTTTTAAAGTTGTCTACACTTCTGTATATTATCCTCAAGCACATAATCATACACCTAGGTACCATTTTACATGAACAGGATTTTTTTTTTTACTTTTTGAAACAGGGTCTCCCTATGCAGTTCTGGCAGGCCTTGAACTCACTTTGTAGCCCCGTTGGTCTCGGACTCGCAATGATCCTCCTGCCCCAGCCTCCCAAGTGCTGAGATTACAGAGGTGCGCCACCACGCGTGGCCTTTGCTTTTAATCCGCCTTCTCTTTCCTCTTCCCATTTCACCATTAAGACAACTCAAGGAACACCCACTAATCAGAAGAGGGCTCTTCTCCAGGATGCTGTAGTTATTTGTAACACATTTATATTTTCACTTTTGGCTGTTAAAACTGCACTTTTGTCCTTGTAAAGCCCCCTTAATCTGACTGCATCATGCTACTGTGTTCTCCTTGGACGCCATGACTGACTCAATCATTCCTTCAGGGAAACCCATCCACTTCCTATTCCTGGAGTGCACTGAACCTGTGCTGCCTGGATCTCTAACTACAAAACAGTGGCTGTATTTTCCCGAGATTCCCAGCCAGGGGACTGCAGTCACAAGGTCAGATACTTGTAATTTTGGTGCACGTTACATCAGACCCCATTTCAGTCAGGTGGGCCCACTTCTGCCAGCCTGTGGGACACCAGCCTTTGCGCCTCGCTCCTCCCAGCGAGACACACTGCCTACTTTCATTTTCTTTAGTCAAATCTTAGGTGAGAACTGATGGGCACTTTACTTCCACCACTCAGGGTTAATCAAATCAAGCTTGATTCTGTCTGCCTTTACTCACTGTTCTCTAAGATTTGATTTGTGAACTACAAATGTATGGCTCGGACTTGGTTTCAGTTCTGTTGTCTTTTCTTATCAATGTGGCAAACATGTATCCCTTTTTCCTGGCTCCTGGCTTTTCTTTCTTATCTAAGGTGTCTTAGATTCAGTGTCTTCTCAGCATTTAGGCCTTGGCTATTCTTGTGTGTGGTGTGAGGTAGAGGGCTATTTTCCTCTGTGTGGACAGGCGGGTCACTGCCTCTCTCACATGCTGAGAACCACCTGTTGGGAAAAATGGTAACAGATAAGCCGGACACATGCTAGTTCTGATTAACAGTGAGCGCCGGCGGCACACCGTGTAGCGTCATGGGCAAAGCACGCGTGTTCCACACGACAGCAAAGGACACACCACTGTGTATGTTAGAAGGGGATGAGTACTTTTTTAGGGAAAAAAAGGAAACCAGGAAAGCAAGACAGGAAATGGACGCTGCCTGCCCTTGTTCTTCCACCCTGTCTCTTCCTTCCCAGGCTCACTTGGACCTTGGCTCTGAGAACTCAGACCGACCTGTCAGGCTGAAAGCAGACAATGTACGCATAGTGGCAAACCACAGCACACGCGTGCCACTACCGGCTGTTTGTTTTCATTGAAAGCACTAAAAGGTTCGCCATGAATGCTCTGTGACCTCGAGATGGGTTCCTCGTGAGGCTGGGCAATTTTTTATTTCTCCCTGACAGCCCAGTGCTGTTGCTGAAAGCGGATGGAGCACAGAGCAGCCCTCACCTCCCGAGTGCTGGCCCCAGCCCTTGTGGCCTTGCAGTACCTTCCCAGGTCTCAGGGCAGCGCCAACTTTCACTCTCTGCATACTACCCTGTTCTCCACGCAAGGACAGAGTCAGCCATGCTGCCGTCCTCCTTCCTCTGTCCAGCTGGAGGGCTCCAACCCTGCCGCGCTGGGTGTGCCTGGAGCATGGGCCCGGAGGTTGGTGCTGGGAAGCGTAGTCCCAGGGTAACGGCACTGAGACGCTGCAGGCCACGAAGGGGCAGGCCTGGCCCTCCTGCCTCACCTCCTACCTGGCTAGGTGCGCACTCCCTCTCTTTCGCACTCGTCTGTGATGTGATCAGAGGCCCTCACCAGAGATCAGCAGGTGTGGTGCGGCACCAACCTTTCCATCTCCGATGTGGTGCCCATTAAATCTGTTTTCTCTTGAATACCAAGCAGGGGTATGTTGCTGTAGCCATACAGAGGCATCCCCCATCTCCAATCTCAGGAGCCGAGCCCCACTCCCCTCCCCTTTAATCTACTCCTCCTGCGTGGCTCCTTAGTCCTGTCCGCGTCCTCCTGGAATTCTGCCCCATGAGTGATGCCCTCTTCTTGTCTGCCTTTAGTCCCCACACTCACTCACGTTCTTTCCGCAAATATGACCACACAAACTCTAGTTTTGTTTTGGAAAAAGGACTTACTATGCAGTCCAGACTAGCCTTCGACTCACTATGTAGCCCAGGACGGCCTACAACGCGAGACCATTCTCTTGCCTGAGCCTCCTGAGTGCTGGAGTTACAAGCCAGTGCTACCAGGCCTCGCCAAACATTCTTGAAAATATTTCACTTGCCTACTCCCTTAGTTTCTCACAACTATGAACCCCTTTGCACCTTCCTGAATAGATATGTGAACTGCATCAGTAAATGCGTAAGATATAATTACCAGACTACTGCCAACACTGGTATTTTGAAATAAACTTTTCCTTCACCCCGGCATGTCTCTAACGGAACCTAAGAATGCTAGCAATGAAAAGCCCACCAACATTCACCTAAAAATGATATGAACAGGGCCCGGCAGGATGGCTCAGTGGTCTAAAGCACTTGCTTAGGAAAGCTTTGGCGGCTGCAGGGACCGCGGTTTGATCCCTGGCACCACATGCTGCGCCAGTCCTGCCCTGAGGGCAGGCTGGGCCGGCCATAAAAATAAACAAAAGTTCTGAAACAAGAAAAAAAAATTAAAAAATTAAAAATAAATAAAATTTTTAAAAATGACATGAACAAGGTCTTCTTTGAGAGCTGGAATTCTTGTGTTGGTCCCTTCGTACTCTGAACTTCCGTTTCCATTTCCACTTTGCTTGTAGGATAAAACCTATCTCTACGCTCAGAAGCCGTTTGCCCACCACCTCATCGTTCACAAAACTGCATCTGTGGACGTCGACTGCTGCCTTCACGTCCCATCCCCGTGCTCATCTGCTCCCTGGCTGAACCTCGCCCCGGTCGTGGGAGCTATAGAGCGGCAAGCCCAATAAAGACGATGAGAAATCTTAGGAGTTGAGTCTCTGGGAAGGATGGACAGGAGTTGTTCTCCAATTAGTTTGCTTATCTGAGAATGAATATATATGCCTACTATATGAGGAGCTGGAGTTCAGAATCAATTCTATTCTGCTTTTCATTTTATCAATGTGCTGATGGGCTGAAGGAGCTTCTCATGAAGCTGTCTCTTGATTCTCTGAGTTTATCCTGAACCATCATATGTCACCCAAATCAGAAGGTTAATGATCATCCGAAACTGTTCTTATGCTGAGGGTATGGCTCAGTGGTACTTTCCTGGCACATAAGAGGGCCTGCATTCAAGCACTGGCACTATTCTGTAGAAAAAAAAAGTACGTTAAAAAGAAATAAACAAAAACTCCAGGGCCAGTGAGACAGCTCAGCGGACTAAAGCGCCTGCTTAGGCACGTTTTGGCAAATGCAGGGACCATGATTCCATCCCCTGCACCAAACACCACACCAGCTCTGCCCCCAGGGCAGGCTGAGCCAGTGATGGGGTCTGGGTCTGGTGGTGCAAGCCTATAATCCCAGTGCTGGGGAGGCTGAAGGCAGGAATAGCACCATGTGTCCAAGCTGTGTAGTGAGACCCTGCAACAACCAAATACATTAAGAAGAGAAATAAGCCGGGCGTGGTGGCTCATGCCTGTAATCCCAGCACTCGGGAGGCTGAGGCAGGAGGATTGGTGCGAGTTCGAGACCAGCCTGGGCTACAACAGTGAGCTCAAGGCCAGCCTCAACTGCATAGCGAGACCCTGTCTCAAAAAGACAAAAAAAAAAAAAAAAAAAAAAAAAAAAAAAAAAAAAAAAAAAAAAAAAAAAA
>PVJA010044311.1:0-16214 GCA_004027025.1 Myocastor coypus | reverse complement strand
TGGATTTAGAAAGGTTAATGTTTAATTGTTTGATCAATCTTATATACCTATATGTATTAATCTAAACTGATCTGATGATGAAAATATGTAATATAACCATTGTTAAATTTAAACAATAAAAAAAATTGAAAAAAAAAATAAACCCAGGATGTTCACATTGAAAAAAATAAAAAAATAAAAAAATAAATGACAGGTACCATATAAACAAAAGATACCTCTGATCAACCAAATGTAACTTTAATGAACATAATACTCTAGTGCTATTATGCATTGTATGTGATATTAACTTGCTTTATTAACATGTACTTTGTGGTGCACCACAAGTCTGCAGCCAGATCTTATCTGTGCTCATCTGTCTGTCAGGGGTTACTGATTAAGTTTCAGTAGTGCTTAGCACAAGGTACAGAACACTCGGGGAGGGGGTGGAAGCGCACAAGTGCACCACGCTTTCCACTGCAGGTTCACCAGATATAGAACAAATGTCCTAACACCTGACAAGCAAAAATGCTGTACATCTTTTGGTAAAGTAAGGCCACCACCACTTACTCTCTTGGTGTCACATTTTTCAACAGAGCATTCTTTTTTTTTTGTTTTTTTGGGTTTTTTTTTGGAGGGACCGAGGTTCGAACTCACGACCTTGCACTTGCCAGGCAGGCACTTGTGGCACAGAACTATCTCCCCAGCCTCTAACAGAGCATTCTTAAAAGTTAAATATATACACCATATTATTTCCCACAACCATTCATATTTTTAAAGCTCAAATCAAATTAAAAGACTACTAACTGCTGTGCAACTTTGATCTTTTACTTTCTATATATGGCAGGTAGAATATTAGTTCCCAAACATGACCAAATCCTAAGTGAATGTTGGGTTACATGGTACTGACCAGTTGACTAGAAGGTTACCCTGGCTACCCAACTGGGCCAAGATAATCACAAGAATGCTTCACAGTAGAAGAGGAAAGCAAGGGGAGAGTCAGAAACAGAGATATGGTGATGGAAGTTGGGTTAGAGTGGTGCTAAATGTCTAACTTTGAAAATGGGAGACTGCCAGGTCTGGTGGCACAGGTCTATAATCCCAACACTTGGGAGTCTGAGGCAGGACTGCTGGGAGGTTGAGGACAGTTTGGGTTACATAGTGAGATCTTGTCTTTTTTTAAAAAAAGGAAGAAAAAGAAATGAAAGTGGGAGATGACACCATGCTCATAGCAATGTGAGTGGCTTCCAGCAGCCTGCGAGGGAATAGGAAGGAATTCTCTCCAGTAGCTTGTTGCTTGTTTTTTTTTTAAAAGCATCTATGCAGATACCTTAGTTTGGGCGTAGTCAAGACCTGTGTCAGATTTCCAGCCTATAATTCTTTGGCAGTATATTTGCAGGCTCTTTTCAAGCTACTGAGCTTGGCAGCAAAATTTGTCACAATAGCAACAGAAAACTTAAGTGTGGGCTGAGGAGATAGCTCGGCAGTCTAATCTTGAAGCCCTGGTACCTCACCATGCCAGTGGTCCCAGAACCCCTGGCACACTGTTTAGGCCACCAAAACTGGGTGTGGTGGCACATGCCTGTAATGCCAGCACTGGAGAGGCTGAGACAGGAGGATCATTACAAGTTGTGCAGTGAGACCCTGTATCGAAGGAATGAAAGGAGGGAGGGAGGGAGAAAGGAAGAAAAGTAATGTACTACCTCACAGAATTTTTTATTCACATATTTATAATTGTTTCATTTAGCTGAAATACTACTTCATACATTAGATTTCTAACAGATACATGATACCTAATCCTGATCAGCCTGAGAAAGTCTAGATCAGAAGCCACTTCTGAATGCGTGTCTAGTAAGTAGGTCACGGGGGAGTAACCTTGGAGTCCCTTGTAGCTTCCTCTCTGCTCTTTCTCTCTCATTCTGCTTCCAAGATGCCACAATGTGGACAGCTTTCCTGACAGGCCCTTTTCAGCTCTGGAGCCAGACAATTACGTACTGAAACCTCTGAAGCTATGAACCAAGATAATCTTTTCTTCTTTGAAGTTGTTTAAGGCCTGGGGCTATACAGTTCAGAGGATACAGTGCCTGCCTGGAAATTGCAAGGTCCTGAGTTCGATTCAATATTCTCAATATTTGGGCTGGGGAGATAGCTCAGTGGCACAAGTGCCTGCCTGTCAAGTGCAAGATTCTGAGTTTGATCCCCAGTCCTGCAAAAATAAATAAATAAATAAATAAATAAATAAAGTTGTTTAAGTCCAGCAAAGAAAATCTCTTTAAGATACCATGCCTGCCCAAAGCCCAAGCAGGTCAATAATGGGAAAGAGAAATGGCTGCTAAGGAAATCTAACTAAAAATTAGTATTTTGGTTAAGTGTGGGATGTTATAAAGTTTTACTCTCACAAATATAAATGAAGACACTACTTATCAACTTCATATAATCAAACATTCCCCTTTTTTTAATGAGCAGAACATATTTATTGAGGGAATGAAAGCTATCCAAGAGAGGAGTAGGAGGGGGTCCCGGGTGGGTGTCCCCCAGGAATAATCTAGCATTCTTTCTCCATTATTAGTCATACAAAAAAAAAAAAAAAAAAAAAAAAACCAAAAACAAAAACAAAGTTTTCTTTTCTAGTATCTTTATGATTGTGTCTTGGAAAATCTGTTAAGAGTGACCTCAGCCTCACAAGGAACATTTGAACTTTGGCATGTTCTTTTATTGTTTTACATTTTTAATTGTTATAAACTGTCTAATCATGGCATTTACTCCAGGGATATTTCTCTATGGACAAACTTCCAGGTCCTCCTTCTACATTCAGGGTCCCTGTTACTTTTCTTCTGTTAACAGACACTTTTCTCCACTTTTATTATATTAACTTATTTTATATCAATGAGCTCTGATAAAGTACTGTATAAACAGCACTTACTTGTTGTTAGAAAATATAGGCATCCTCCTGCCTTCCCGGCCTCTCCACAGATCAGCAGCATCACCACAAACTAAGTACACCGAGCCCTAAAGTTTCTTCTACCTATGAAGTTCTATGAACCAAAGAATAAAGCTAGATTCACTTTATAATATTTTTGTATTTTTTTTAGGGATGGGTTTCCAAGGTGTTCAGGATCTCACTAGTAGGTTGGACTCATAGTAATCTACCCGTTACAGCCTCCCAAGAACTGGGGTTGCAGGCGGGCACCACCATGTCCAGTCTCAATTGCCCTCTAAGTGCAGCCTGAGGGTGGGGCCAGCATGGCAGGCCAGGCGATTGAACCCCTGGCCCCTGTGCCACCTTGCAAGCACTTAGTTATTTGGCTGGTCCTTAGATTCCCTTAAAGTATACTATTCTATACTACACTTTAAATTATTAGCAGCCTCACAGTGAAATGTAATAATTAAACTCTCAGATGGTTCTTTCAAACTAAAGGCAAACCTTGACACCGCTGGATACACACCCTCCTGACTCACTTAACAAAAAGTGAACTGTCTCTTACATCTTGAGGGTAGTGTTTTAACACATGATCTTGTTGACTGTGGTGATGAATGCTTATAATGCCAGTATCTGGGAGGCCCAGGTAAAAATGACAAGTTCAGCACCAGCCTGGGCTACATGGTGATTGCCAGGCCACCCTGGACTACAGTGAGATCCAGCCTCAAATAACACAAAGGAGCCACAAACCACATACAATTCTATAATACCTTAACCAGAAATCTAAAATCCAGAATTCTAAACACTAAGGTTTTTTCCATGGCCAAATCTAATCTAATCTGAACTAATGTAAAGAACTTTATTTTGTTTATCTCTGTGCTATGTCCTGCTGCAGAAATGTCAATATAATTTGGAGGATATTAAAAGGAAGTATGTACCTTGGAGGAAAGGCGAAAAGGATATAGGGTCGCACTATGAAGCACTAACCTGGCTTCCCTTGAACTCCTGGACAGGCACCACCATGCTGAGCTTCATATGTGTGTACTTCACACTGCCTCCACCTTGGAGAGCTTCCAAAACATTCTGTGGGTGCTCTCATGATAAGAATACTCACATACAGTATCCAAATTCTTTTTGCAAAGACTATCCTGCCTACAAATATTCACTTGGCTCATGTGGAGGATGAGGAAGGAAGCCTACAGTCTTTCATTTCATGCCAGGATGCCAATTTCCTGGAGAAGAAAAAATAAACGACGGGGTGCTCTGGAGGCAGAACAGCTAGGACCTCGTGACCTAGAATGACAGACCAAAGGATGGGTTCCAGGAGGAAGACAGCATTCTGAAGTGAAAGTCTTTTGTGTGTGTTTGTTGTTAAATTGTGGCCGGTGAAAAATGCAAGAGTGTGTAACCAGGTGAGTAGCGGAATCTATGGCATGTAGATCAGAAGACATATCTCAGTTACTGATAGAAACCTGGGAAAACATTTGGCTGATATTTGAACCCAGAGGAATATGGGTAAGGTCCCTGGAGAGTGGAAAGAGAAAGACAAGGGGCTTCTCCATCTAGGGCCTGAGCAGGATGATGAAGACCCAGCAGAGAAGACTGAAGTGAGAAGAGGACTGAGAAAGGAAAAATACCAATATGCTGTGGGCCATGCAAGCAAAGCAGGAGTCATTTTGAGGAGGAAGCCAATAAGGTCAACACAGCAAGAGTCTCATAAACATGACAACAGAATGGGCCCACCCACTGATTTGGCAGTACAGGTATCACTGGTCAGCCTGACTGAAATTTCAGTGGCTGGTACGGGGAGTGAAAAATCAGACTGGAATAAGCTCAGTATGAGGTGGTAAAAAAAGAACTAGAGATGATTCCTCTTAAATATGTTGAAATGGCAAAGTTGGCTAGGAATAATGGAACACGCCTGTGACTCCAAAACTTTGGGAGGTTGAGGCAGGAGGATCATCAGTTTGAGCCCAACCTGGGGAATTTGGCAGCTAAAAAATCTATCTCAAAAATTTGAAGAAGGCTTTTTACCAAGATAGCAGCAAAAGCAAAGAAAGAAGCCCCTTCCTCTCCTGAAGCTGAAGCCAAAGCAAGAGCTTTGAAGGCCAAGAAGGCCATGCTGAAAGGCATCCACAGCCACAAAAAGAAGATATGAATGTCACCCACCTCCCACCACCCCAAGACCCTGAGACTTCGAAGGCAGTCCAAATACCCTCGGAAGAGTGCCCCCGAGCAGAAACAAGCTTGACCACTGTGCCATCATCAAGTTCCCCCTGACCACAGAGTCAGCCATAAAAAAGACTGAGGACAACAACACACTCGTATTCATTGTGGATGTCAAAGCCGATAAGCACCAAATCAAACAAACCGTAAAGAAGCTACATGACACGGACATTGCCAAGGTCGATACCCTGGAGATCAGGCCTGATGGAGAGAAGAGGCATATGTTCAACTGGCTCCTGATTATGATGCACTGGATGTTGCCAACGAAACTGGGATCATGTAAACTGAGTCCAGCTGGCTAATTTTACGTATATACTCCCCCACCCCCCACAATTTTTTTTTTTTAAGGACTGGGGATGTAGTTTAGTAACTGGATTCAATTCTATATATTCCCCAAAGGGGGCAAATTGTACCATAATGGCCTGAAAGGACAGTGGGCATAGAATAAATAGTGACTTGGACATAAAACTACTAGATTTCATGTAGCCATTAGCATTTCCGTAAAATTTGAGATGGCTACATTTTGTTAAATGTAATGAGCTAGTTTATATTGTGAATGCAGTAAATAGTAATTTGAGAGTATGTTGTTTTACACAGGGTAGATGTTTAGCAAAAATTTGCTTCTTTTGTTTTTGAACACAGGGTCTGTGTTCTGTATGGCATACATAGGATATATATATATATATATATATATATATATATATATATATTTTTTTTTTTTTTTCTTTTCTTCAGGCCTGCCTCAAACTGATGGCTATAGTCCTGCCTCAGCTGGGATCACAGATGTGCACCATTATACCTGGCTAACATTTATTTCTTGAAGCTCAGCTAATGTTTATACATGGATTAAGGCAAGTCTGGACTTAAACACCAGATCTAAAAATAATCTATATATAGCAACAACTGCTGCTTCCTGGGAAACCTGCCCCTGAAGCCTTTATCAAGTGAAAATCAAGGAAGACTCATGGCAGTGCAGCCTTGACCAACTAAGCACCAGGAAATGGCCAGGCCACTCCGTATCCCAGTCGTCTCAGGCGTCGCTGACACACAGAAAGAGCTACTTGACACTGACAGGAGCTGAACAGCCTAACTTTATATCTTGAACCAGAGTAGGAGAGCACAGCAGTTACTGCACTGCACTGAATTAGTGTGCTGGCCTAGACACCCCATTTTCACAATGTTACTACAGATAATGCCTTGAAGTGTTTGATTTGTTAAAAATTCCTGATGATGAGAAACTACAGAGAAAGAAAGAAAGAAAGAAAGAAAGAAAGAAAGAAAGAAAGAAAGAAAGAAAGAAAGAAAGAAACTGTGGCTTAATTTCTGGCACACTCTTGTGCTCACTCACAGTAACCAAAAACAGAGGACATAGTTTTTATCTTACATTCTAGTCTGAAGACTCAAAAATACTAAAGATTTCTGGTTCCTGTAACAGAAGTCAATATCAAACACCAAATAAAAATGACTTCTCATAATAGAAACCCTTGTATTTGATTTGTAAATATTTCCTAACCACAAACACATTTTTTTCCTCATGTCACATCACAATGTTAGATAGCCCAGGGAAGAATAACCCTTTTCTATGGAGAGTTTTTGGTGCTGTCAGCGTTGGAAGGCTTCATAATCTCTCTTTGCCTGTGTCTGACTTGTTAATTTCATACTAACACCTCCTAAAATTGCACTTTTCTGAATGAGAGCCCTCTGAAGAAGACACGTAAATACCGCACAAAAAATGCCCAGCACTGCCTCTTTAGCTCCCTTTTGTACCTACCGCTTATTTTAAGATTAACTTTTCAACATTGCTCAAATTCCCACAGAATATTGTAATATTACTACCGTGTAACAAGAGGAACAACATGTTTATAGTACCTAGGAATTTGAATTTCAATTGCTAGGATTATGGTATCCATCAGAATAACACATTTAATAATTTCCAGCCTCCCAAGAGCTGGGATTACAGGGTGTGCCACCAGGCACAGTCTCAATTGCCATCTCAGTGCACCCTAGGCGGTGAGGCCAGCATGGCAGGCTGGGGATCAAACCCCTGGCCCCCACTCCTACTTGCTGGTGCTATAATCTGCTGAGCTATTTGGTTGGCCCTCACATTTAATAATTAATATAGGGGGAGTTTAAGGGATGGTAATAGGAGATAGATAAAAATATATGCAATGAGACTTCATATTGTATAAAATTAAAAGAAACTAATAATAAAAGGAATAATAACTAATAGAATTAACCCAAAGTTTTAGAAATTATACTGACTTTATGAAATCCATGGTAACTTTTTCTGGATTGGTCCACATCCAAATTACTTTCAGAATATTATGATTCTTTTTTTTTTTTTTTTTTTTTTTTTTTTTTTTTTTTGGTCTTTTTTGAGACAGGGTCTCGCTATGCAGTTGAGGCTGGCCTTGCGCTCATTTTTGTAGCCCAGGCTGGTCTTGAACTCACACCAATCCTCCTGTCTCAGCCTCCCAGTGCTGGGATTACAGGCGTGTGCCACCATGCCCGGCTAGGATATTATGATTCTTGCTCTCCTACAGTTCATAAGAGATTATGATCAGTATATGCCTATATTTTCCATGAATCTCTAGGATTTTAATTGGCCTTTTAAAAGGGATTAGTCCTCATTTCCTAAAGATAGTATTTTCCAGGAACAGAGACAAACTGCAAAGTAAAACTGACCAAAGAATTGGTGTCTGTTCTCTTCAGAACAGCTCTCTCCCTCCGAGTCACCCTGATACATTTCTTTCTTTCTTTTTTTTGTCTTTTTGAGACAGGGTCTCACTATGCAGTTGAGGCTGGCCTTGAGCTCACTTTTGTAGCCCAGGCTGGTCTCGAACTTGCACTGATCCTCCTGCCTCAGCCTCCCAAGTGCTGGGATTACAGGCGTGCGCCACCACGCCCAGCTCCTTCCTTCCTTCCTTCCTTTCTTTCTTTTTTTTTTTTTTTTTTTTTTTTTTTTTTTTTTTTTTTGGTGCAGGGTCTCACTATGCAATTTGGACTCATAGTGATCCTCCTGTTTCAGCCTTTCTAGTGCTGAGATTACAAGCATGTGCCACTACATCCAAGACTCTGGGGTTGTCATGGGATAAAGTACTGGGGTTAGAACTCCAGACCTTGCACTTGCCAGGCAAGTGCTTATGCTGCTGAGCTATCTCCCCAGCCCACAATTCCTTTCTTATAGCAGGTAGACAAGTTATTTTTCCAGATTCTACTTCTTTTCTGCTGTAAAATTAAATAAAGTAAGCACACTGGAGAGAGCTCTGATTATAAATAAAAAAGTGCTTGTTTCACAAACATTAGGTGTACATGTAAGTATAAAAATAAATACATCTATGTATTTATTTAAATACACCTAGTTTTAAGATATATTAACATACTTTCATATATATTTCAGCTCTTTAAAATAGATAATGCTGAGCTGGGGAGATAGCTTATTAGAGTAAGCGCTTGCCTGACAAATGGAAGGACCTGGGTTCAATGCCTGGATCCACAATAAAAAAAAAAAGAAAGAAAATATTAAAATATATCTAATTCTCACAGGTTTTTTCACTGTCATTAGTACATGTATCAAGAAATAATGTATGCAACTTTTGTTTTGAAACTGTACATAGAGGTTATTGAATATATCTTTTGTCAGTTTTTTTTTTTTTTTTTCCTCACTCATATTGAGATGTATCCATGCTAGTACATATAGATTTAGGTTCTTCATTTTTACTAATGAATAAGCATTGAAATGAATGAACAAGCAAGTTTATCTATTTTCCTACTAATGTACTTCTACTAGTACTACCACTTTCTTGCTATTATAAAAAAGCTATTATATTCATCCTTGTTATATGTTAGTTTAGGAAATTACCCTGTTTAGATAAAAAAATTAATTGACTCATCAAAAATTTAGCCATGTAAGAAAAGGACAACGGAACTGATGTTAGTCCACCCAGACATCATTATTAGTCTAAACCATTGTTATACTAGGTCATATTAAGTGAAGATCTCTAATGTTCAAGAAGAAAAATACTTAAATAACATAATAAGGGAAACATGAGTTGGTCAACTTGTAGAATTAACAAGACTCAAGCTAAGCATCTTTCTGGGTGTAATTCAGTGTCCATTAAATGAACCTTTACTAAAAATCCTGTCTTTCGCTCTTAAGAGTTGAGAAAACTGAGTATTTTCCTCAATTTTGGAAGAACTTTATAGTACACCTAAGTAAATACTCAATATCTTACTGATTTAAATATTGTTTGCTCTATGCTGAGACTGATTAGGTCATTTCCACACAGGCAAACATCAAGATATAAGCTAAAGACACCACCATCACTTGAAGAGAGAAATAGGAGATACAGATATGAAAATGAATTCAATACTAAAAAGAACCAAGTCAGCCAGGCATGGGGATACAGGCCTGTAATCCCAGCACTTGGGAGAGTGAGGAAGGATTGCAGGTAGAGGACAGCATAGCAAATTCAAGGCCGGCTTGAATTACACAAGACCTTGTCTCAAAAACAAACAAATCAGTTTGTTGTTACTTTGTGATTACCAAGAATTTTCTGAAGGAGTCACAATTCGCTTTGTTACTATTGACAACTAAATTATTTGCTCAGCAATAGAGAATGATTAAAAACTGCAAAAACACACAAACTCTAGGCAAACTTTCATATAATATAGTTAGAATATATAGTAGTCAAGGTCATGATTTCAAACCCAGTCCCACTGGGGGGGGGGAAAAAAAAAAAAAAAGAATTTCTAAGAAGATAAATGATTTGAATGTTACTCAAATTTTCAGTTTCTTTTCTCTCTCTCTCTCTCTCTCTCTCTCTCTCTCTCTCTCTCTCTCTCTCTCTCTCTCTCTTTCTGTGTGGAACTAGAGATTGAACTCAGGCCCTTGTGCTTGCCAGGCAAGTGTTTATTCTACTGAGCTATCTCCCCAGCCCCCTTTACAGTTTCTTACAGTGACTGAGAAAGGGGCTAGACTTCCTACATCAAAGCAGGCCTTTTATACACATTCTCACACTTCATAGCTTTTCAACTCACTCCTTACCTAGCCCCACAGTGATACAGAATTGCAGAGATTTTCACACACCAGTGATATTCTTTAAAAATACCTTGAGAAGGAACCCAGGAATTATTGCTTTAAACTCCTATTTTTTTACAAAAAGGCAGACTGATAGTATTTTTTCAAGATAATCACACAGAAACTAGGGTCAGGACTTAGTTACTATGGCTCTCCTGACAAAGGCCCATCCTGCTATTCTTTTATCTTATTTTCTCCTTTGACTGAGCCAAAGCTTATTCTGTTGAGCCAGTTCTCTCATTCTTCAATTTTATATTTTCAAATAAATTTTCTTATTGCTTAAAATAAAAATAGTACTCAGTGAAGTTCTTAATATACCCTTTCTTTCTTTCTTCCTTTTTTCTTATTCTTTTCCTTCTTTCTTTCTTTCTTTCTTTTTTTTTTTTTTTTCATTGTCAGGGATCACATTTAGGACCTTACCCTTACCAGGCAGTCACTTATCCCACTGAGCCATCCCCTGAGCCCTATGCTTTGTTTCTTTAACAACCAAGATTTTCAAAGTGTTTCAAATGACAACCTAAATTCTTAAAACTATAGATAAGAGATCTCATTCAGTTTATGTTGCATAAGTCAATTTTTAAAATAAGTACCTCATATAGCGTTGCTCAGTTTTCTTTTCTCAAGAACAAGAGATAGAGGCAGAGGGAAAGAGAAGAGGGAAGTAAAAAGAATTAAGATACGTTATGTACATGTACCAACTGTCCATGGTGAATGTATATAAACATGTACTAATAAAAATTTAAAAATAGAAAAAATGCTTCTTTTCCCAAAAATATCTGTTTAATACTTCACTTTCTGGGCCATTATCTTTCAAACTTAAACACTGTCAAACAGCTTTCAATTTTTTTTAAAGAAAAATGACTATATTTGTTTGAGACAGAGTCTTACTAGGTAATCCAGGCTGGAGTTGAATTCACTATGTAACCCAGGTTGGCTCTGAACTCACAGTGATCCTCTTGTCTCAGCCTCCCAAGTACTGAGAGTACAGGTGTGTGCCTGAAATAACAATGAACCTTGAGTATGCTTATCATTTAGGAACAAATAAATTTAAACCAAGTATAGGTTACATCAGCATTATTTCCACATTAAAATACCCTTAAAGCCAGGCATGGTGGTGCATGCCTGTAATCCCAGCACTTGGGAAGCCGAAGCAGGAGAATCAGTGCAAGTTCGAGATGAGCCTGGGCTACAAAAGTGAGCTCAAAGCCAGCCTGAACTGCATAGTAAGATCCTGTCTCAAAAAGAACAATACATAAAATAAATAAATAAAATACCCTTAAGGAATACCAAGTTATAAGATACCAAATGATATTTTCTTTGAATCTAAGTATTATAAAAATATCTGGAAAACTTTCCTTTGATTTAAAAACTTCATTGTAGAGGGGTGGCCAGATAGCTCAGCAGACTAAAGTGCCTGCTTAGGCAGAGTAGAATGCCTGGGGCATGCTGCCCCCCACCCCAGGGGAACTGAGACTGAGACTGGGCATGGTGGTGCACACCTATATCCCAGCACCTGGGAGGCTGAAAACAGGAGGGTCACCATGAGTCTAATCTAGGTAGTGAGACCCTGCAGTCCCTGTATACCCTGTACCAATTGCATAAAACAAACAAACAAACAAACAAACAAACATCTGGAAAACTAGACCTGCATTGTAGCCAGGTGTAGTGGCAGATGCCTGTAATGTTGGCAGTTTGGGGACTGAAATGGGGAGATCATTGCTAGCCACGGCTGTACTAAGTTGAAGACCAGTCTAAGCTCCACATTGAGACCTTGTCTAAAAAAACCAAAGTGAACTTAAACGTGAACTATAGTTATTCTAGTAAAACTATTACATTTCCCGTCATTCATGAAATAAAGGTCAAAAATGTAGTTGGGGTAATGATGTGGCAAAGAACAATAATAATTACAGAAAGCATTAGTATGCCCTGAATGTTTAACACAACCCAGTTAGTATAATGAATACAAGAATCATTTTGCATAAAGATGCTAAAGTCAGAAAAGTATCATAACAAAGAAAAGATGTTAAGTGAAGGTGGGCCTGGTATCATAGCCCAGGTAATCGCAGCAAGATCATGAAGTTGCTCCCATTCAATCCAGCTATCCCCTACTGGGAATTTTTCCAGAAGACCTGAAAACATCATAACATAGTGATATCTGTGTATCTATGTTCATAGCACCACAATTTGTGATAGCGAAACCCTGGAAACAACCAAAACGCCCATCATCTGAAGAATGGTTGGAGGAGATGTGGTATTTTCATAAAATGGGATATTAATCAGCTATAAGGAATGGTAAACTAGAAGACTTCATATATAAATGGATGTATCTTGAACATATACTCATAAGTGAAATAAACTAGACCTACATATGCAAATATCGTAGTCTCCCTAGTGTAAAGACTCAAAAGAATGAATGAATGAATGAATAAATAAATAAATAAATAAATAAATTTTGGGCGGCGCCAGGCATCAATCTCAGGACCTTGCGTTTTCTGCATCCTCAACCCCTACAATTGTTTTTTTAGAAGGGTGACTTAAATACAAAATTCATTTGGAAGAGAAAAAAAATTAATGCTTATTGAAAGAGTTAAAGTGTAATTGCTTGATCAGTCTTATATGTTTATTGAAAGTGTTAATGTTTAATGTTTTGATCAATCTGTGGATCTAAACTGATTTGATGATGAAAATATGTAATGCAACCATTGTTAAATTTTTCCTGTTTTGAAATTCTGTACTATATGTACTCTTACTTGTTACTGGTTTTTCTATCTCTGTTTCTATTTGTACTCTTTAAAATAAAATTAAATCTATGCTTAAAAAAAAAAAAAAAAGATCACAAATCTGAGTCCAGCCTGGGCCAATTACTGACTCAGCGAGACCCTGTCTCAAAAACAAAACCAAAAAGATGTGGGGTGTATCTCAGGGTAAAGGCCCTGGGTTAACATTCAGTGAAAAAAGTTTCCCCCTTTTTTCACTAGGGGGAAAAAAGGATAAAGATCCCAATAGGGTATGTCCAGACCCAAAGCCTAGGATCTTAACTTATTTATATATAAGTCTACTGCAAACCAAAAGTTTTACTGCTTCACATTATCTAAGAATTTCTTAGGGCTTGCGGGATAGCTCAGTGGACTAAGCGCCTGCTTAGGCAATCGCAGGGATCAGAGTTTGATCCCTGGCACCACATGCCCAGTGGGCCGCCAAATCCAGATGGTGCACGCCTATAATCCCAGCGCTGGGGAGGCTGCGAACAGCAGAATCACTAGAGTCTGAGCTGCGTAGTGAGAACCAAATACATGAATAAAAACAAATCTTAAAAACAATGGCTCCTTAAGCTCATATAATAACATGTGCATAACTGCCTTGCTGTTCAGAATAAACATATCACACAATTTTATTCATTACAACTTTTTAAAGAGCATCTCCAGTCATCAACACATGTAAGGGCTACTACGGAACAACATCTTTTTTGGGGTACAGCAGTTATTTCCTTCTCTGTCCTAAACTAGACCATAAAATGCTGTCCCTGGATCCAAAAAGTTCCAGCAGTCCAGCTCTGTAGAGCGGCACTGCTTCACAGAACCCCATCCTCACTTGGTCCAGGTTCCATTCTTATGTTCCAGATGCTTCCCAACTCATGCTTGGCTGTAAATGATCGAGGGCCACTCTCGGGGCATCGGCTAAAACATTAGTTACTAATACCACAGTCCTTTTCTTTATCGGCAATCGCCTGTCCGAGTCACCAAACCCTTGGCCCGCCCTTCACGAGGCGAACCAGGGCACAGCCACCCCGCACCTTTTCGGGTTTGCTGAGGAACCGGCTTCCCGGCTCACCCCTCACGGAGTCAGGTGACATGCAAAGAGGGACACAAGGGCTCTCGATGTAGGGAGACCCTTGCAGAAAGGTCGGGAAAAGAGGGGAACCCGGACAAAAAGGGCAATGAGTACAGGGAGAGGAGGGGACCTGGGGAAGCAGGGGATGGGGTCGGCAAGAGGACTCAAGGCCGGGGAGAGGAGGGAGGGGACCTGGGGAACAGAGAGCCAGGGCCGTGGAGTGGAGGGGACCGGGCGAGCATGGACCCGGGACCAGGCTCCTCCAGCAGCAGCCGCGGGCAGTCCCGCACAGGGTGGCAAACACAGATGGCACTGCCACGGACCCGCCGCCTCCCGCACGCGTAAGCTCCCGGCCCACCACCTCCCGGACGCAGCGATGCTCTGAACCCGAGCACGCTCACCTGACACCGCCGCGACCGCTGGGCGCTGCGTATCCGGCGCCCGCGGGTCCGCGAGACCAGCTGATTCACGGAGGCGGGGCCCCGGGGGCGGGGCCTCGCGGGCGCCGGAGAGCGCTGAGGGTGAGGCTGGGAGGCGTCCACGGCGCCTAGAAGGGATCAAAATTCCTGGAGACGTCTTAGGCCCGCGGCCCCGCGCGGCCCCCAAACGCGCCCAGATAATGATGTCACATGGGGTCGCCGGCCCTGGCTGCCCGAACGTTGCCACAGTAACGGGGCAGTGAGCGCGAAAAGCGCTGGTATGATTTGTTACCCCTAAAACCGTAGGAGACTGAAGTGTAAAAGCCACTCCCAAACGTCTCCAAATAGCTTTACGCATCGCATAGCGTCAGCGATGCGTCCCCCCTCTGATGACGTCATCGCGCAGCGCCGACTTCCTCGCGTCAGTACTGCTTTAGCGCTTAGTCACGGCCTGCGAGGTTAGAGGAGGCGGAGGCTCGCGCAGTCCTCAGTCTACGTCTGAGTAACCGGTTCGCGCTGCTCGGCGTCACAACAATACCTGTCGCGTGTCGTGTCTGCCTTGCATCCCGAGTTCCCGGAAGTTCCCCGCCCTAGGACCTGCGAGCCGCCCCACCTAGTGGCTGGAAGCGGTCGGTGTCCACCTTCAGTGTGCCTCCCACCTCCCAAATAGGTCGGGAAGCGTCCCCGCTGGGGCGGGCGCCGCCTCTGGCATTCTGGTACGGAGAGGCTCGTCCGCACTAGGTCCCCAGCCTTTGGAGTCAAGGTCTAGCCAAATTGTCCTGGCCAGGTTGGAATTTGTCATTCTCCCGCTTCAGCCTTCTCACTAGTTGAGATTACTGGGAATGTGTGTGCGCCTCTGCTTCATGTCTCCTGTGTTTCTCAGTAAATAATTCCTTGACACCTACTGATGGAGGAGGTAAGGCGTGGCGAAGCTGGCTGAGGAAAGAAGCAGGACCCGTCAATTCCAAGACCCGAGGTCGGCTTGACTTTGCGGAGCTCCTGTAAGATGTGGGCTGCGTATAAGGACGCAGACCCCAAGGCAAGCCCACTGTGTTTGCTTACAGGGTAGCCCATCCTGGGTCTCTCAAATCCAGGATATTTTACTTTTGCTCTGTGTGTCTCTTTGGTCCAATTTGCTAAGCAAAGCTAGTTCTTCCCATCCTGGAACCCAGAATCCTCAAGTTGTGGACCAGTGGCCAGCACCAGGCTAAGGGCTTGACTAGAGGAATTCAGGCCAGAGGCATGGAAGCTTCAGAAGAGAACTCGGGTGAACTGTCATGACAATTCTACATTTGTGGGAGGTGCCCAGACAGAACTCAGGGAAACTATTTTACATACAAATTCCCAACTTAGGATCTGTAAGGAGTGTTTGCTCCTATTGTCTAAAGGACAGAACCATTAGCTAGAAAAGCTTGTAATTTCTAAATCTCAGTTGCTAATATTAGTACTGCTAATTGTACTACTGTAACTAGGTTACCATATCAGGCTTAAGGATTTTAGGAAAGCCAATACCTTCAACAGTAGTATGAGGAAAAAATAAAATAAAACAGCCTAGTAATCAAATAAGGAAGTTGTCTGTGTTTAAGAAGGACTCGACATCAAATGAATAACTGTCGGTATAGAAAGAAAGGATGGCAAACATACCAAGATATCTTATTAGAAGCTTCTGGGCTTAATACACAGGTGCTGAGCAGATTGTTTATTTAGCCTCTTAGCAGAAACCAAGTAATTTCAGTTTAAACATTTTTTTCCCCCAAGCTTC
>PVJA010044310.1:0-16246 GCA_004027025.1 Myocastor coypus | reverse complement strand
AAAAAAAAAAAAAAAAAAAAAAAAAGAAGGAAAGGGAACCAAGAGATGGAAGGTGGGGAGAGGCAAAGAGGAAAAGCAAAAAGTATTTAGACGTGTGACACATATATACTGTACCAACTTCCCACAAGGATTGTAATCATTTTGTACAGCAGACAGTCAAAAATAAAAATTAAAAGAAAATGTTTTCTGAACTAAATATTATTCAGGTAAGAATGTATGATTGCAGTGTCACATTGCCATCAACATCATTTCTCTATTCTAAGAACTTTGCCAGTTAAAGAACTGTAGACTTTTCACTTCTATTGTTATACAATGGGCTATATAAAGACAAAATCACAACACTGGAGGACTCTGTACCTCTTTGAGGCAAAACAAGTAAATAGACATAGAAAATCCTTAAAAGTTCAGAGACAGAATTTTATCTTATGTATTCTTTGTACAAACTTGCCAAGAAAAGTGTAAGAAGCATCATCCCAATGCTTCTACCAAGTTGTAAGTTTCTAAGAAGTGCTCTGTGAGGTAAAACACCATGTCTTCCAATAAAAAAGGGAAAATTTGAAGACATGACAAAAGCAAAGACCATTTTGAAAGAAAAATGAAGACCTTCCTGCAAGGGAAAAAAGGCTAAGGATCCTATTATGTCTAAGGGGCAACCTTTTACCTAGTTTTTCTCCAAGTATGATTGTATCTGGTAATCTCAACAACTAATTTGAAGACAACAATATGCAGTATAACAACCATTGTTGAATTCCATTACTTTGATTAGTGAAATTTTGTATCATTTCTATTTTTTTTTACTATTTTCAATTCTTTTTTAAAAATGAAAAAAAAAAGTCAAATGAGTACATTCCAGGCTGTCCATTGGTATTATTGCAGAGATGTAGAAAAGCACTGCTGCAGATGATAAGAATTATGAAAACAGAGCTGCCTAGCTGAAGGAAAATTATGCAGATATTGCTGATTACTGAGCTAAAGTAAAACTTGATGAAGCAGAAAAGGGAGTCATCAAGACTGTATAAGACAAAAAAAAAAAAAAAAAACCAGGAGGAAGACAAGATAGAAGAGGGGGACATGAAGATGGAAAGATGATAATGATGAATATGTTAGTTCTAGGAGATATTTTAAATTTATAAAGCATTTTTCTCTCCCATGTAATTTACGTATTTTAGGAAAAAAAATTTAAAATGTAAAACTTTTTAAACTGTGCCATGATTTGTGTAGTTAGCACACTACATAGTGTTTACATAACTCTATCCTGGTGTATGTTCAGTTACCACTAACCTTACCTGATAGAGCATGGGGATTGAAAAATTAAATGGTAATTTAAAATATCTCTTCGTCTTACATAGCACATGGTAGTAATATGTGGGTATGGTAGTTTTTTTCATCTCCAATTGATTTGGATGCAGCTTATAGATGACTTTTCTTATTCTGCTAATACCACTCTGAAGGTTACCTTTTTTTTGTGGAACTAGAGATTGAACTCAGAACCTTGCGCTTGCCAGGCAAGCACTTATTCTACTGAGCTGTCTCCCTAGCCCTGTTAATACCATTCTGTAACTTCAAAACAAAAAGTTAGAGCTGTTTTGTTGATACTGTGATTATATCTACATAAATATAATTTTTACTAGTAAAAAGGTATGAAAGGCTTATGAAAATTCTGTTTACTTGGTTATGATAATATTTCTTCTTCGTCAACACATTGCCTCATACTATGAAACACTTTCATTTTTTTTGACAACCACTTAATGAAAGCCCCCTATGTGCAAGAAAGTAGACATAGCATTTAAGAATAGACAGTATTTAGCTGTGAACGAAATAACTAAGCAAGTCCTCATAGAGCTTATAGATTTTTAAAATTTTTTGAGGCAGGGTCATCTAATCTAGGTTTGCCTTCAACTTGGTGTTTAGCCCAGATTGGCCTTGAACTGATGATCTTCCTGGCTCAGTCTCCTGAATTTTGGGGATGGCAGGCATGTGCTACCATGATGTGCTCTTTATTGGACTTACAGTATTATGGGGAAAATTATTTTATAAATTATAATAAAGAAGGTAAAATTTAAATTGATAAGTACTGTAAGTGAAAGATACAGAATATGCTGTTCTTATACCACCAGTTAGAACACTAAAAAGTGGCTATAATTTGTATCTTAAAAATAATATGCATTTTATAGTGTTTTCTTGAAGTTCATTTATTTTTCAAAATTCTTTAAATGTTTATTTTTAATTGTTGCGTTGTCATGGATGCTTGCTTTTTCCTCTTAAGGACTTCTATACTTTTAAAAATGTATTTTGACGGGGTCTACAAGGTCTCACCATACAGATCACACTCATGCTCCTGTTTTCAGCCTCCCAAACTGGGATTACATTCTCTCGATACTACATCCAGTCTCAGTATGCTGCAGGGGTGGGGCCAGCAGAGCATGCTAGGGATTAAATCCTGGTCCCTGCGCCTGACTCACCAGGTGCTTTAGTCTGCTGAGCTATCTGGCTGAACCTCCTTGAGGACTTTTAAGCATTAAAGTCAGAAAATGTTCATGTAACAAAAAATCTTTGATTATTCCAAGAGACAGATTTATTCTTGGGTCATTTTTTGCCCAGTAGGACTCTGAATTGTTTTTTGTGTTGTGCCTATATTAAAATATAGCATTTCCCAACTTGCAAGGAGACATGAATATAAGTAATGTCTTCATTATGATAGTTGAAAGAAAATGATGGATTAAACTTGTTCTAATTTTAGTGAGTTAAAAGATCATGTATTTTAATTTGTGTGTTTGGAGAAACGGGGGAGAAGGAAAGAGAAGAACAGGACAGTGGGGGAAAAGGGAGGAAGAGAAAAAGAGGAGAGAAGAGATAATGTATGAGTCAGTCTAAGAAGTCTACCAGTGAGTAAATGAGTTGTAGCTGATCTGGTAACTGTTAAAAAAATCATTTGTTTTTGATGTCTATGTCAATTAAATTCCTTGGATTTATGCTTGCAGGTTGCCTGTGGTGGATGTCAAACACTAGTTTTTGCCTCTCCACGAATTAACATGATGGGGGAAAGTGACTTCAACCAAATAAATGATTTTTGCTTACCTGGAGCTACTTTGGTGCCCTCGGACAATCACGCCTCAGGAAGCGTACTGCATAGAACTTTGGCAGCACGTCTGCGACGAAGAGAACGGGTAGAGTTGTAGCCTATATAATAGTGTGCTCTAACAGTGCAAAGAAGACACATAAAAAACCCGTCAAGTTTGAAAAAATCAAAGAGTAATTTTAGCGATAATTGCTAATAAAGTAATTATAGGTGAAAGCTTTTAAACCTTTAGAGAGAATTCTAGAGTTAATGACTTTATTAATGACAAAGCTCAAATTATTATAACCTTGACTTGTAGACAGTGATACTATACAAAGCATTCTTTTTAAGGCCCTTTTATCACTTTAGGTTGACTGCTGTTTTTTTATCTGTTAATGGATTGACTTCTAATGTAACTTTTTACATAGTTTCTCTATTATTGTAGTAGGACATGGAATATGAGATCTACCCATGGAATAGATCTTTATTGTACAACATAGTATTGTTAATATAAGCATGATGTTATATTGTATAGAAGTTCTCTACGCCTGATGGTAGATTCTTTTATCTTTTAGTTAAACCTCGTGAGCAGTGAAAGGACATATACCATAAGCAGTGAAACATGGGTAACAAATAAGAAATTCACTTTGAGAGGACTGCTCTCAATTATTTTTCTCAATTAAATTTAGATTTTTCCCTTTTTGCTTTAAAATTATAATTTAAATGACATGATTTTAAAAGAGGAAATGCCAAACAACATTTAAAGGAATCATATCTTTTTTGAAGATTACATTGAGTTCTAAAACTCATCCCTTTTGAAGTGAAATGGTAAACTAGCTTTTTACTATAAAAAAGTATGAAATAGCCTATCAGTGTTTTGTAAGTGCTATTTCTATCTCCTAAGCAATATTTTGTTTTGCAGGGAAAATGTGCACATTTATTCCCCAATATGTGAAAAATAGTTTAGAGTAAGATACAGAGACAACAGAGTAAAATGTTTTTTCAGTTCTTGGTGATTATTAAGAAATAAATGAAAAAAAAAAGAAATGAATGAGCTGAGGGTGGTTGTTCATGCCTGTAATACTAGCACTCTGGGGGCTGCAGCAGGAGGATTACAAGTTCAAGTTCAGCCTGGGCAGCTTGGTGACTCAGCAAGATCCTTTCTCAAAAACAGGCTGGGGATGTAGCATAGTGTACAGACCACAAAAATAGAAAGAAAAGTATAGGCAAATGTTGAAATCTTTCTCATAAGCATTTTTAGAATATGCAGGAAAGTTCATACCTATGTTATATAGAATGTCATCTGACAGTTTATTTAACCTATTTGTTTTAAAGGAGAGATCCCCTGATGTTGTTCAGATGATGCAAACACTACCTCTATCAGAGAGGACTTCCACAACACGTGCTTCTGTCCCTTTGAATTTGTCTGTGAGTAATCTGTCAGAGAAAAACACCTTGGAGCCACTTGAATCAGGTAATATTTCTTGACCTGGCTTTCAGGAGAAATGTGTGTTTTACTTCTGTTTCTTTCATGTTTATCTAAAAATCGTCTCTAGACCATTAAATTGCCCTCCCGCTAATTAGAGCTTAACACTTCCCATTTGAATTCATGTCCAGGAATAACCTTACGAAAAAGAAAGTTCTATCAGTGGCATGTAGCCACAACATGTGCAGCAATATTTATATAGCAATGGTTAATATTTATGGGCTCTTCCTTTATGTTACTTTTTTAAATCCCTAAAGCAACTCTATAAAATACATGGGAGTTTTAGTGTTCATTTTACAAATGAGAAAAGCAAGGCTTGAAGAGATTATTTGAACACAGGTTTTCTGGACTCATGTGAAATTCCATGCTTAAGCAGTAATACACAGTGGTTAACAGCATGGCATATGGAGCTTGTTTGATCTGGGCTTACATCTAGCTCTGACTTTCACTATGTGGCCAAATTAATCTGAGCTTCATTTTCCTTATCTTTGAAGTTTGTTTATTAATGCCTGCTTTAGAGAGTGATTGTGAGCATTTAGGGTCACCAGGCATGTAAGAGACTTAACATTGAGCTCTGCACCTCCAAAAACCCCTTAAAAACTTATGATTAATAATACCTCTACCTAAATGCCTACTAGATACAGATTTCATAATTTAAATTGTAACCCTAACTCTTACGATTATGCATATCCTCTACATAATGTTGCTTATAAACATTGATGGATGTTGGTGTTGTCTGTTTTTTTCAATAAAGTATATTTGCTTGTATGGTAGAGCAGGAAAAGAAGACAGGGCCACAGGATCAGAAAAAACAGGAGGTTTGTAATTAAACCTGAGCATCAGGGATAAAGCCCCCTGGCACAGATAATATTTTGTTCCAAGATCAGGAAACTATGCAAAAAGATGACAAAATAAAGACTAGAAACTCAGATGAGAGAAAACCATAGGAACTGAACATTAAGTACAAGTAGGGTCTGGTAATGAACTAATTTCCAATATCTGATCCACAGTTTTTGTGTGTTTCTTTTATTTTTTAGATTAATTTTATTGGCACACTTTTGATATACATAGTGATGACAGTCATCATAGGAAATTTGTACCTGTACCTAATGTTTCTTGGTTATTCTTTTTTCCCCCATTTTCTTCCCCTCCCTTCAACCCTTTGCCCCTCAGTTATAAAATGTTCATTTCTGTTTTTTTTTCTCCTACGCTATTTCTTTTTCTTTTTTCCCTTCCTTTCCTTCTTGTCCTATCATCCATTTTGGTTCTTATGTATACTTTGGTTTCTCACACAAGAAGCATTACACATGTGTCCAAATTATTTTACTTAAAATTATGGTTTCAAAGAACATCTATTTACCTAAAAGTTTCTCAAGTTTATTCTTACGGCAGAGTAGTACTTCATTGCATGTATGAACCACGTTTTCTTTATCTGTTTTTCCATTGACGGGCATCTGAGCTATTTCCAACATTTAGCTGTTACAAATAGCGCTGCTGTAAACATAGATGTGCATATGTCCCTGTGGTATGCTCCTTTCAGGAAGATAGCAAGAGGGGCAATACGTGGGTCAAATGGAATCTGTAGTGTTAGTTTTTTGAGGAATCTGTGTACTGATTTCCATAGTGGTTGTACCAGTTTACACTCCCATCAACAGTGGAGAAAGATCATGTTTCCCACAGAGCCTGGCTAGTATTTGTTATTGGTTGATTTCTTGATGTTCGCCTCTCTTTCTGGAGGTGGAATATCAGTGTTGTTTTAATTTGTGTTTTGCAAATGACTGATGATGTTAAATTTTTTAAAAAGAATATCTCAAATTTTTAATCCTTTCCTTCTAGGTTACTAGATCACTTTTGATTAAGAAAACTGTAGAAAGTTAGTAACTGCCACAAGTGAACACCAGGTGGTGGCACATGTCAATTTTCCACAGAGACCTGCTTTGTGCGATGTCTAAATGCACTACTCATGGTCTCTGCTCACACTTGCTGGAATCATTTATGTTAGATTTTAGCCCACAGGTCGCTTTTCTTCATATTTCTTTGTAGACTCTAGCATTCCTACAGAATTTTTTATGGTCCTTAGAGTATTTTTCAGCTAGGTCAGCCCAGAGCAGATGCTCAGAGCGGGGGAAATTCACCAGTGCTATGAGGGACTGGATTACTTGGTTGGTCTTGGTCACTGGCTTCCAGTTCTCAGTACTAATTACTGGTAGGCAAACTTGCCCTTTTTCATCAATGTTTGGGTGATAGATCTTTGTTTTAAATGTGATCTTCAGTGGTTTGAATGGATACTCTGCTGGAAAGTTACTTCAATTCTTAGGGCCCCCTTATCATATGGAACATTGTCCTTCATCACTCTCCTGTGGACCGCCATCTGGCATCTGGTGCTGCTGTTTTCCACTGAACATTTTTTCATATATTTATTTGCTGTTCATATTTCTTCATCAGAGAAATATATTCATTTTGGATGCCCATTTTTGCATTAGGTATTTAAATCCTAATCTTAATTTTTAAAATTCTTTATATATTCTAGGTAATAGTTCTTTGAGGAGTAGTTGGTGAAGTTTTTTCCCATTCTTTGTGTTGTCTCTTTACTATGTTGGGGATTTTTTTGATTTTTATTTTTTTAAAGAATTTTATTTATTTTATTTTATTTTTTTCTTGTTTCAGAACTTTTGTTCGTTTATTTTTATGGCCGGCTCAGCCTGCCCTGAGGGCAGGGCTGGCACAGCATGTGGTGCCGGGGATCAAACCGCAGTCCCTGAAGCCCCCTAAGCTTTCCTAAGCAGGTGCTTTAGACCACTGAGCCATCCCGCCGGGCCCCCCCACTTGAAAAGATTTAAATGTGAAGCTGTACATAAATTTGTAGCTGGATTAGCAGGAAAATCTATTCTTTCTTTTTTTTTAGTCTTTTTGAGACAGGGTCTCACTATGTAGTTTAGGCTGGACTTGAACTCACTTTTGTATCCCAGGCTGGTCTCAAACTCACATTGACCCACCTGCCTCAGCCTCCCAAGTGCTGGAATTACAGGCATGCACTACCACGCCCAGCTGGAAAATCTATTTTTTATCTTTTTGACTATTTATTAAAACTCAACAAGTAATTTGTACATTTTAACCAACATTTAATGTGACCTTTTCTAAATCAGAAACAGATTTTAGTCTATGTAATGGAAGAAAATGAAGTAGGGTAGGCTTTGCTCAGAAGGTGATATTTGTGTTAAAACATGAAGAAAGAAGCTATATAGAGACAGAATGTATGGATTTCAAGCAAAGATTTGGAGGAAGTATAGAGAAATATGACTAGTTGGGCTAGGAACTGATGGAACCAGGAAGACACGGTAATAGTAGAGAAAAACACATTGAAAAATTATTGCTCATTTTATGAGCCAGAAGAGGCATATTTGATTTGAATATTTTTCTTAAGTATAGTAGGGAAGAACTAATGGATTTTAGCATATCCCCACGTGCTCTACTAATGATATATGCACGACTGTCCAATTAAATAGCTTGTGACACAGCCATGCATAGGATAACCATGTATGTATCACCAGTGGTTCAAGCTCTCCCACAGTGAGAATATGAATTGTGATCCTGTCATGAATGTGTTTGAATGGACTGATGTAGTCTAGTCCCACATGTTTTAAGATGATTACTCTGCCTCTGTGTGGATTATAGGAAAAGTAGAAGTTATATCGTTTTGCATGGGGTGATGGTGTATGGACCAAACTGCAGTGGGGATGGAGAAAAGGGGCAAATTTGAACTATAATTGAGATGTAGATCAAACTAGACTAGGTAAACTTACTAATAAAGTACACATAAGTGTGAAAAAAGGGAAGAATCATGGATAATTCACAAGCAAGTGATTGGTTAACAAGCTTGAGGCAGAAATTTAAGAATTATTTGTGAGGCACACAAATTGAAATATCAAGGAAGAAGTTGAAAATTCAAGGCTAAAGTTCAAAAAAGAGCTCTGGACTAGAGATATATATTTGAAAATCACACAGAAATGGTACAGTTATTTAAAATCCATAACAGTTGCTGAAATCATTTGTTAAGGAGTCAGAAAAGAAGACTTCAATATTATAGTTGGAAATACTTGTACCATTTAGAGGGTAAAAGAGGAAGAACCAACAAAGAAACCTATCCCAGTCTTGCCACTGGATAAGGGGAGAGGAGGCAATTAAAAATTAGTGTTATGAATGTAAAGTGTTGCTCTGAGATCAAGAGCAAGAGCTCAAAGAAACCCCCTGTGCATTTGGTATCAGAGATTATCAGTGACCTTATCAAGGGCAGTTCCAGGGGAAGATCCAGAAAGAAGCCATAGAGTTAAGAGCTGAGGTATAAATTAGGGAGTGAGAAAGTGAAAAGATAAGGGATCTAGATCATTATTTTTTGTTTGATAATGAGTAACCCAGACATCTTGGCTAGAAGCTAGAGGGAACTTTGGGGTCAGTGGTGAGAAATATTGGAGCATGCTTCTACACCAGTGGAAATGTCCAGGACAACTTGGTAGCCCAGGAGACAAGGTACAACACTCAGAATACTAAAGAGGCTGGCATACAGTGCAATCTTTGGTAACAGGGAAGATTCCTTATATTTATCAGGAAAATTAGAACTTCGATACAAATGTAGGTAATTGTGTATGTCAGCTCTGAGACAAAACCATCAGCTAAGTGAATTACATTGTGTTTTCTAAGCCTTATGTTCTCTGCCCTCTGTATTCTATTTGTGTAACACTTTTCATGTTACTGTTTCTTAGATACAGTTCATTTTTGATCTGCTTCACTATCTTTATGAGAATAACTGAGAGTTTTAGCATAACAGTCTCACCTAATTTTTGCTTCATCTCTCAATAACCTTTGTCCTATGACATTTATTTCAGTCATTTATTTCAGTGGGCTAAATCTCGCCATCCATGTTGTTTTATATGTAAAGTTTTATTGGAACTAAGCAATAACCATTTCTTCATATATTGCCTATACCTACTTTATGATACATTATTAGACACTAAGTTAAGACTGTATGGCTCACAAAGCCTAAAATATTTACTGTGTAGCCCTTTAGAGGAACAAAAATGTGCTGATTTTGGTCAAACTAAGCGAGTTCAGTTCTGACTTACTGAAAACAAGATGGGCTGCAAAGTCAGACAGATCTGAGATTGACACTGGGTTCCAGAAAGGTCAGTGAAGTTTATTTTCCTGAATTTGTAAAATGAAATATAATACTGACTTGTTAACCTAGTGTGCATAAAGTATGTGTGACTGTCACAGAGGAAACCTTCAACACAAGATGCTTCCCCATGTGTCCTGTTTTTTTCCTGCTCCTTTGATTATAAGGAATGTGCTTCATTTCTTTCCTGTTTCATTCCCATTTTTCCTTGAGAATGCTACTGTGTGTGCCTCTGTACTGAAAGTTTTCCTGATTTGAGATATTCACATTTGATTTCACTTCCCCCGTGTCATGTATTTTACATTGTCTGTAAGTTCAATAATATGTAGTAGTTATAACATTGCATATATCAGCTGTTGTACACTATAAGTAATAAAAACAAAATAATTAACATTTGTTACCTTTGCATATTATTATTACCTCACATGGAATAAATTGCACTAAATGCCTATTATGTTTTGTGTCTGCATGTTCCCCCAAAGTCTCATGCTGTCAAGGGTGCAGGCTTTTCTGAGGGGGCTGAATCTAGAGTTTGTAATTGGTTACTTGTCTACTGGGGTGCGAGTGCTGCATCTGCCGTAGGGCAGGTAACCTACGTAAAATGTAAGGGGCATAAAACAGGGTTGCTCCAACCCTTTTTGGTCTTGTTGCTTTTGCTGTCTTTCACCTCCATGAACTCTTGCTTCTTTACCCCACCATCCTGCCTTGGAGCCAGGTGATTTCAGATTGCACCAACTATAGGCTAAATAAACCTTGCCTTACTTAACTTTGGATGTCAGGTATTTTGTCTCAGCATGAGAAAAAAATACCCAAGACAATGACTTTTTGCTCATTCAGCTGAATCAATTTAAAAGAGAAAGTTAACTGTAGTGTACTATGTTTAGCAAAGAATTAAGGAGCTCCCCTTAAAAAGGTGATATAAAAGGATATAATGTGAAACTGAGAAAAATATGATGTTAAATAGAACTTATAACTTTTAATTATCTGCTTTATAATGTAGTAACTTAGAATTTTTTAGTGAAAGATCCTAAACAGATTAGCTGGGTTATTCAGGCTCAAAGTCTTTCATGGAGTTGCAATTATGCTGCCAGATAGGGCTGCAGTTATCTGAAGCCTGGACTGGCATGTGACCATTGACAGTAGGCTTTATGTCCTAACCATGTATAATTCTCTGTTCTTATTGTTTACCCTAGAGGAGAACATGAGAAAAGAGAGACAGAAAGACAGAGATAGAGATAGGAGAGACAGAGATTATATGAGTGTAGCGAAGACAATAGCTACAAGGATATCACAATGTATTTGTATTCTTAGTTCACTATACACATAGATACCAACCTTGAACAGTGCCGAAGGGGTGTTTCTCAAGGTAAGACCATTGGGCAAGCTGAGGTCCAGTGCTCTGTATCTGGGTAGTATTTACCCCAAAGGAAGTATTTGCCTGTCCCCATGAATGAAGCAGTTGTTGTTTCAGTGCTGCTTTGAAACTTTCAGAATATTTTATACACATGTTATTCCTGTGAATGACTTCTGCTCAACTCCTAGCTTGAGATTAAGTGTCCTTTGGCAAAATTGCAGTCATAGTCTATACTACAAGATAATTTCTATTTTTTGTACATTTCCTTTTTACTTTTCTGTTGAAATCTGGATTTTTCCCCTTTTAAACATTTAGATGTTTGTCAAGATCAAGTGACAAAAGACAGAGAGACAGAACAGTTTTCACCAGCAGACTCAGAAGGCCTGGGAGAAACTACTGATGTCTTAAATATGGTGATAACTTTCTACCTATCTGCATATTAATTTGATTTGAATTTTATTATTTATTTATTTTTAAAAGAATTTTTTATTTTATTTATTTTTTTCTTGTTTCAGAACCTTTGTTTGTTTATTCACTCATTTTTATGGCCAGCTCAGCCTGCCCCGAGAACAGGGCTGGCGCAGCATGTGGTGCTGGGGATTGAACCGCGGTCCCTGAAGCCACCCAAACTTTCCCAGGCAGGCGCTTTAGACCACTGAGCCATCCTGCCAGGCCCGTGATTTGAATTTTAGTTCATTATATTTGTGTTTGCTTTCTATATTCTCTAAGAAGCTGCTGCTTTCTGTTTCATTTTGTTAATTATTAACCAACTTTATTTAGGTCTAACTTGTATAATAACGTTTGTTTCTGTCACATGAGAATGGCAACTGAGAGATATTACTATCAGAAAAGTTTTGCATTCACTGTATTTGTACATATTAAATACATGTATATAGAATCATACATTTTGTTTATTTTATAACATATTTTTATTTATTTCAGACACATATGATGAGCCTGAACACCAATGATAAGTCATTACAATTTTCACCAGTTCAAAAACAAAAGGTATAATACGGATAGTTGTTTTTTATTATAACGAATAAGAACAGTTTATTTTTCTTAGAAAAATTTCTGGAAAGAACATAAGAAAGGTAAGCATTTACTTTAGTATTAAGAACATAGAGGAGTACAATGTAGATTACCTCCGTTTGGTTTGTTCTGTTGGTATGTATTTTTTTCTGATACAACAAAATTGATAGAATTCCATTGTTATGGTAGTTACAGTGCTTTTCTTTTCACGCAGTAGATTACAATTGTAGTTTTTATTTATAGGAAGAGGCTACCGTTTATAGGAGTAGCTTGCTGACTTTGGCAGAATATGAGTTTGATATAAGATTGATTTTCCTGGATGATACTGACATCTTTTCTAGTTTAAAATGTTGTGATTTTAGTGAAAAAAATTGGTAATAATGTTTCCAATTTTTGGGTTTGGTTTACCAAGGATTGAAAAGCTAGAAACATGATAAAAGTAAATTTGAAAATTAAAAATTATTCATGAATGTGACAGACCTTTAATTAATAACAAATAGCAAGAAGTGATAGTTTGGTTTCCATACTCCTGGAGAAATAAAGACCTGCTCTGAAATTCTTTCTGTTTTTGGCTTTAAGGGCCAGTAGAGAGAAATGATGAGGAGTTTGGTGATTAGGAAAATAAAGCGGACAAATGTAAATTGAAGGTGAAAGGCTATATCAAACTTCAAATTATATTGTTAGTGCATAGGCTATTATAAGTCCTGAAGACTGAAACTAATAAAAATGAAGAGAATCTTGCTAAATTTCTGGTTACTTTCCTTTTTGCCTTTGCCTATTCTGGGCTGCTTTATTATACTAAGGAAAGGCGGATACATTTAGGAATTAATTCTTTTTTTCACTTGATTTATTTATGCTATGGCCAGCTTAGCCTGCCCTGGGGGTGCAGCTGGCGCAGCATATGATGCCAGGGATTCAACTGTAGTCCCTGAGGTTGCCTAAGCTTGCCTAAGCAGGTGCTTTAGACTGTTGAGCCATCTCGCTGGCCCTAGAAATGAATTCTGAAAGTTGAGCTTTGGACTATATTTCTTTGGAAACAACTTCAAGTCATAAGACTGCGGAACAGAACTAAAAGAGAACAGGAAAGGATTTCCTTATATGTATGCATGTACATATTATTTTCGTTTATTGATACATTTTTTAGGTATACACAATGGTAACATTCATCATAGAGAACTTGTACCTATTCATGATCTATCTTAGTTCCGTTCCCCCTTTTTCCTCTGTTTCCATCCAATCCTGTCAACCTTTATTCATTTCCTTATTTATAAAGCTTTATTTCCATTTTATCCTTTTCCCCCATTTTTAAATTATCCCTTCTTTCCCTGTCCCCATTGTTTTGAACAAGTTCTTCCTATTTGAAAATATATGTTACACTATTTGTTTATTTACACTTTCAATTTTTCACACCAGTGACACAAGGGAGTGTGTGTGTGTGTGTGTGTGTGTGTGTGTACGTGTGTTCCCCATAGTACTTTTAGGTGTTACTAGGGTTGTTTCACTTAGTTAAAGATGTTTGTTACACAATACCATTACAATGCTATTAATAAATGATAGCATACTTATTTGTAATTTGTCCTGTTTTGATAGTTTTTTTTTGGGAAAAGATAAACTTCTTTGTAAGCCTTTTTCATCATGTTTTATAAATTATACTTAGTAAGGTTTTACCACCAGAGACCTAAAATTAGATCTTAATGTTTGCATTCAATTTTATATTTTACCCTGAACATGTTTCATTAGTGTTTTTTTCATGTCAAGTTACTGTATTGAATATATCATAATAGGTAAAAGTAAGAGGGTTGAAAATGTGAAAATCTATATAAAAATTTGCTTAGAAAAATGCATCCAGTATTACTCATTATATAATTTGAAGTGTTTATACTTTGCATTTTAGTTTTTCTGCAGAAAACAGCACTTTGTTGAAATTTTTTTAAATTTTGTGAATTTCATGGGTTTAAGATATAAGTCAATATTATAAATTAAAGGATACAGATGGTATGAAACATACTGAGCTGCAAGAATAATGTAAATTTTAAAACGTAGTCTTCACAAAACAGTTTGGAAATGAATCATATATCTGGAATAATTCAGGTTAAGGGGCAGAGATAAATTTTAATGGTATTCTGATTAATGGAGAAATTAATGCAGTTATTAAGAATTGAAAGTTAAATACATGTATGTTATTAAGCAATATTAGATATTCCATAGACCTAGAGAGTTGCACAAGTTATTCCTAAAGAAAAATAGATCTCAACAAAATGATTAGTAAAAGGAGACATTTTTGTTTTCTTAGTAAAACTTATAAAAATGTAAAATCTTGGCAGAAATGCTTTATAGATAATGTTACTTTTGTTCATGGATAGTTGTATGACAATTACTTCAAAACATTTACAGAAACAAGACACAGTTGAGAAACTGATGCAGCCTACATCTTTTACTGAAAGTGATGATAGCAAAGAATGTGCAAATGAAGAGATATCAGAAATGAAAGAAGGGAGAGCATGTAAACAGGTAGTGAAAGGGATGCTCATGATGCAAGAAGCTGAGACTTCAGAAGCACAGGGAAGTCCTTCCGCATCCTTTTCAGATGAGAAACTAGATAATGGCTCAGACCAGGTGGGTCTTCAGAACCACACCAGTGAAAACTGTATTCAAAAAGAGGTGTTTAGTCATGAAAATAAAAGTGAATTTGATCAACTTGATACTAAAGAAGTAGAGAAGGAAAATGATGGAGAAGAAATAATTTCTGAGAAGAAAAATGAGCTGGTGGAAGTGGCAGGTCTGACTGATATAAGAGGAGGGGAAGAGAATCTAAAATGTGTGAAATCTGATATGTTATTTGATGATTTATCAGATAATGAGATTCGTTCTGAAAAAGAAGAAAATAAGGGTTTTGTGAGGGAAAGAAAATGTAGAAAGCAAGATGTGATCTTTGACAGTGAAAGAAAATGGATAGAAGAGCCAGAGAGTTATGTGAAACATGAAAGCCACTTTCAGCGGAGGAAAGTTGACAGTTTCCTGCAGCCCAGGTCAATAGAATTTGGTAGTGAAGATGATGATGAAGTTGAAACTGACCTTAATTTGTGGCTCCAAAGACAATTGAACAAACAAGAATTTAATTCTAAATTCAGATCATCAAGTTTCATGCCCCAATATAATTTTAAGTGTAATGACTTGCCAGTAATACCAGAGGAAGAGGAAGACGCAGAAAATTTAGAAGAAATCATAGTCAAGGAGCAAGTGGTAGAGGCATGTCAGAAAAATGTGAAGGTTCAAAGAGGAAGAAAAGGAACAAAAACCTTGTCACATGACTGTACAGACAGAACCGAGGTGAGTGAGGGCAAATTGCAGTTAGGGGGAGAGGCAAAGGATTGGCCTGAAGATGGAAGGGACCAAATCTGTGAAGAGGGTAGATCAGGAGTACAACAGTGGCACAGGAAGGAGGGACATAGAGACAGTGCAGCAGCAGAAATAGAGAACGGATTCTCTAAGGAAGAGAAGGATCTAGAAAACGAAGAGGAATGGGAAGGAAAAGATAATGAAGAGCAGGAGAAATTGAAGAGAGGCAAAGGGAACCAGGAAGGAAGAAAGCAAGGGATGGAAGAAAGAGAAGTAGAGGAGCAAGGAGAGAGTGAAGAAGAGGAGGAACAAGAGGAGGAGAAAATGGGAGGAGTAAAAGAAAGAGAAGGGGCTGAAAGAGAAAGTGAAGAGGTAGAAGAGAGAGGGTGGGTAAAGAAGGAAGAAATAGGGAAAGAGGATAAAGGAGAAGAGATAGGGGAGCAAAGAGATGGAAAAAAGGAAGGAGAGAAGTCAGGAGAAAGGGAAGGAGGTGAAAAGGAGGAAGGAGAAGAAGAACATGGAGAAGGACTAGAAGGGGAGGAAGAGGGGGGAGAGGAATCAGAGAATGAAGAAGAGGAAATTAGGGCAGAGGAAGAAAGGAGTAATAAGGGAGAGGAAGAAACAAAAGAAAGAGAGGAAGAAGTAGAGGAAAAAGATGACAAAGAGGAAGGAGAGGGAAGAGAGGAAGGAGAAAGTGATGAGGGAGATGGGGAAGCAGAAGAGGAAGGGGAGGAAGGAGAAAATGGAGAAGGGGAAGAAGAAAAGGAAGGAGAGAAGCAAGAGGGGGAAGGGGAGGGAGAGGGGGGA
>PVJA010044309.1:0-16248 GCA_004027025.1 Myocastor coypus | reverse complement strand
ATTGCATATTGTCCTCACAATCATTCTACAGAGTACAGTGTGTGGGCATGACCCATCTCTCTATTGATGTTGCTTAGGAAAAAAAAAAAAAAGGAAAAGAATATAGTTCTCTTTGGACTAAGAGGAAGCAGATACATACACAGTCAAATGTTCTGTAATTGCAGTGGGCCACCAGTGAAGCTTGTGATGTTGGAGGCTGTTGAATCTAAGCCTCCTAAAGCTCATCTCACCAATCTAGCTCTGCGTTTCATGCATTGTAATTAAGCATTTTTTTTTTTCTTGCTGGTTGGTCAAGGGCAAGTTGAAGCAAGACCTGTATAACAAAACATTCTTTTTTTTTTTTTTTTTTTTTTTTTTTTGTATCTTCCAGGGTCAAATCCCCTTGGGATTAAGTTTGGGACCATAGGCAGTACTTTGTAGAACTGTTGTTGGTGTCAGCCTTCGGGACGAGTCACGGCCATTGCTTGGCCATTTTGCTTTCTGTGAAAGCCTGAAAGAATGTTTTTCTCTGGGTGACTCTCCTTAGATGCACTACAGTTCATTCACTTTTCCTCTCTCTTTTCCTATAGCCTGCCTTTTGCTTTGCTCTTTATTTATACTATGGGTTTCTTATATAAGGAAAAGATATGTTGTATTTAAGCTTGTGCCTGCTTTACTTCCCTTTGCTTTACTTACTTCCTTTTGAGACCACTATGGTCTCAAAATGCATTTATTTCTTTACAAATGACTCAAATCTATCTATATTTCTAGCAGACTGCTATTCCATTGTATAACGCCACACTTCCTTTATCCATTCATCTCTTGATGGCCATGTGGGCTGCTTTAATATTGAGCTATTTGAATCCTGCTGCTATACCTACCACCTCTGTAATGTACCGCCTCTTCACATTGTCCCAGTAGGAATTTCAACTTGAATTTGGTAGGAGACAAACTGTAACAGCAGCTTTGTTATTTTCAGGTCTGATAAGCCATGTAATGGTCAGCACCTTGGGCTTCTCCCTCTTGTCCTTCAGGATTTAGCTCCTCATTTGTTCACAGATGGCATAAGGCCATAGCCTCAGGCTTCAGTCTCTGGCTTTAAACTCCCCTAAACTCTGATCAAAAGAGTCTCCCTCAGTTCCTTCATGAATGCTCTGTGTAAAAACCTAGAATGCCTTTCTAACATGAGCTCCATGTGATCAAGGACAGGCTTTTTCTTTGTCTGACTATTTCTGCAGCTGCTAGCACAGTACTGGTCCAGAGTGGACCTTCAGTCACTGCTGGGTGAATCATGAATGCTGCCTGAGGCTCAGGACTGTGCTGGGCTCCACGTGCACAAGGCACTCTCTGCTGAACAGGAGCACTTGCCTTGCGGACAGGGTCAAAGCTGCAGGAAAGCAGAGGGACTGGGACTTGGCCACACCATTTCAGTAGACAGTGCTGTGGGGTAAGAGGCATCTGGGATGGGCATAAGGATCGGGAAAAATGATCCAGAAATGACACTGCTGTGGGCTCTTAAGGACAGAAGGAATTTACTGATCCATCTGTACTTCTCAGGCTAATGATGGGGCCATTTGCCATCTGCTCCCCTTCCTGTTCTTATCTTTTTAATCTAAGTTCCCCTTAGTCCCCAGCCAACCAGGCCTTCTGTTTCTGGGAAGCTATGCTACATTCTACAATCCCCAAGGACTTACTGGGTGCTGTCTGGCTGCTTTTGCCTCTGCTAGCCATCTCTGTGAATATATGTTCCTTATGTGCCAACAGGTCTTGTTGAGATCCCCAGGGTTCAGGCAGCCTTCTCTAATTAACTCTGTTACGGGCCCTTTATTTCTCACCTCCTCCACACTCACACTTTTAGTCTGTGCTGTGTAATTCTGTGGGCCTAGATAAATCACAGTAGCACAGAGCATGATTTGAATGTCTATAGAGAAAAAATAATAGAAAGAAAACTATAAGGATTCTCCTTGTGTACTCTTACAAACCCGGGCAATGGAGTGCTGACGGTATTGAATATCAATGTGGAAATCAACCCAGGAGAAGGTATCCACCCACTTTTCCAAAGGATTCATGGTGTCCCCTCTATTTCTGTGTCAGTGTAACACGCCACAACTCTGTCAAGACATACTTTTTCATATAATTTAGCACTGCTTAGAAATATCAATATTTGGCTGGAGAGACTAGAGTATAGGTGTTTCGAAATGGTGTTTATAGTCACTGTCAGATTTTTCTACTTGATTAAAGTGAGTTGTAGCCTCTCTGGAGATGACTTCATATTTATATTTCAAATAGAAGAAAGAAACAAAATAATAATATACTAGTTGCAATGGCACACACTTTTAACCTCAACTTCTGAGGCTGAGGCAGGATTGCAAGTTTGAGTCCAGTCAGGGCAACTTAGAGATTTTCTCTCAAAATAAAATGTAAAAAGACTGAAGGTGCAGCTCAGTGGAAGCACTTCCCCAGCACGCACGAGGCAGTGAGTTCAACCTCCAGTGTCACAAATGATAACAAGAATGTAATTCTGCATCATGCTTCACAGCTCACATATGAAATAAACATCACGGCCTCTAAGAAGCTTTCCTGAATACCTAAGAAAGGAGTCAGCTTGCCTTGTGCTCAAAGCATCTCGTCACACCTCTTGCATGGCATGTCCAGCAAAGTATTATAGTTTAAGTTACATCTGTGACTCAAGCAGAAAGCACTTCTCAAGAATAGAGGAGTTTGGCTTCACTACTTGCATATTTCTATGATCTGGCTTATTGTAGAACTCAAAACACATTAAACATACTTAATGGATAAATGAATGGGGAAAGAAAAAGAGAAGTATTTGCTAATAACTGGAAAAATATTTTTGGCAGAAAGTGAAGTTGAGGATGAAATTAAGTTTCTAAAATTTTCTAAGGGTGTTTTTGAAATCTCTAGAGCAGATAAGAAGAAGCTAGTGGTATGAATTTGGGCTACACTTCCACAATATTGTGAAACTAATTTAATTAAGTTTTCCTATTCCAGAAGAGCTTGAAAAGAAATAATTCCCCAAGACTTAAAAAGAGTAGAGCGCAAATAGCTACCGTGTAAATTATGGAATATTAGGTGCTTCTCCAAGTATATTCTTCTTTATGCTTAAAAGTTAATCTCTGAGTTACGCACTATAATAATAGGTGAGGAGGTGTTTCTGGCACTGATGCATAAAATATGTGCATGCAATTTAGAGGCTGAAAAGTGGATCCTTCTTTAGGGGGAAAAAGAATGATATGAAAGTTACTGTCAGTCTAGGGGAACAGAATGTAATTATCTACAAGGTTACCTGACTTTAAACACTAATTGCCAAACTGTTCAATAAAATATGAATACTTATTATGGCAATCCATATCACATGGTATGTATCCTATTTCAGGGTGACAGATATCCTAAAGAAAAACACTAACTAGGTAATGTCAAACATTGCAAAGTGAGTGGATATTGAGACTGAAGGGCTTCTTTTCCATTGGTTGCTAAACTGGACTTTAACCTTTAGGAAAAGACTAAAACTATAAACAAAACTCAGTATCCATGGGAACATGCATAAGAAGGTAATTATTTTTTCCTTTACATTTTCAAATTTCGCAGTTTAATAGCATATTATATGCATTGCCTCAGGCCCACAATTCCTCCAGTTGGTCGTTAAGTATTAGGGAATGCCCTCTCGACCAGTCATTATTTAAATAAAATGCCACTTACAAACCTTAGGAACAAAAGAGCTACAGTGCCTATGGAAGGCATACCTTGTCCCTTGTAGTAATTTGGCATAGAGTGCCAGGAACCAGAGCAGGCCAGAGCACCTGGCCCAGAAGCCAGGCTTGTGTTCCAAGAGCCCATTCACCAGGAAACCTTTCCAATTATGGTTAATTAGGTCCAAGAAACATCTCTGTTCTTCAGGTAAGCAGACCATAGGAAAAACACTACAGCTGTGTCCACATATGATCAATACCGCTTCTGTAGACATTTTTGCAAGAGCAAAGACTTATAGGCAAAGACAACGTCTGCTCATTCTATCTTGTACAGGATCACTCCCTGACGTACCACTTTACATGCCCTTGTTTATAATATCAAGTTTGTTCAAGACTCACATACCCCCAAAAAATTGTATAGTCAAGGAATATACAAAGAGATGATTTCCATTATCCACAGTTCTCTCTTCAAAGACAAAACAATGGCAACATATTGATAGCAAATGCAAGAAATTCAGTCCAAGTTGAAACCAAACTTTTTACCTTAACTGCAATTTCCTTTACCAGCTTGGTATACCTGGGTGGCTTTTACCAGACAGGTGCTGATCTCAAAGCTTTACCTAAAGTGCCTCAGAATAGCTGTTCCCAGACAACTGCACAGACAAAAGGAAAACCATGTGCTGAAAACTGGAGCTAATCTAGGAAGTTCTAAATTTAGAAGAGGATTTTTTTCTTCCAAGAGTTTGTTTGTAAACCACTTCTTTGGAAACTAGAGCAAACATTTTCCTATGGAATCATTGTAATAAATCTGGCTGTGCAACTTATTGCTAATGAGCATGAAATACTACATATTAGTAAAAGTATTGTCATTGTATGTTTTTCTACTCTTGTTGATCTACATTATAGATTACTAGCGTTTTGTGGGCTGATCTGGGGGCAGACCACTAAGTATAACGGTTTTGCTAGTCTCTGTTCAAATAGCTGGATATGAGAAACTTCTCCTGCTCGCAAAATTTCATGGAAAAGAGGACATTCTCTTTACAGTTCTGACTCACAAGCAAAAAGAGACAGGTTTTGTTGTGTAAAAGACATTAATAAATTTATATTTTGGAAAATTTAGCACTTAATTTAAAAAGTATTGCAAAATTGTATTAGGCTAACTGAACTCTACAGAATTTAGACTAGGAAGTTAAATAAATCATTGACAGTAAAACAAAAGATAGCATTAAGATTTTGCACACAGATAAACACTGGAAGTAAGAACTTCGTAGTGGATTATGACCAATGCTCTAGCTGCTTAAATGGCAATGCAAGTGTTTCCCTACTAGAAAAAGTAAAGATTAAAGGGTAGCAAAGCTGGGGAATGTGATGTCTATGGCTTTTGATAAATTGTATCAGTTATATCCTACCTACTTACTTGCTTTCTCAACACACACACACACACAGACACACACACACACACACACAAAAAGCAAGTTGTGAGAAGCTCCCCTTTTAGGCAGTTCTTTCCAGATTTGTTTTGATTTTGGCCTCCAAGTAGCAAGAGAGTTACAAAATTTTCTTTTAGCTGGAGTGAAAGATGAGGGAAGATGAGGTGAGTGAAGAAGACAGAGCCATGGACCATGAAAAAGAGCAGTACTGTGATTTGTGTCTTGATGTCCCTCCACGAAGCCTCAGGTGGTCATGAGGGTGGGCTTTTCAGAGGTCACTGAATCTAGAGCTTGTGACTGGTTCACTGTCCAGTGCTGGGATTGGAGGTGTAACTGCTACACTGTTCCTAGGGTGGGAAACCTGAATACAATGTAAGAGAGGTAAAGGCTTATCTCTGCCTCGTCTCTCATTGCTTTTGGTATCTTCTGGCACCAAAAAGGGTTGCCCCTCAGCCATACCTACCTGCCTTGGAGCCAGCTGACTATGCACTGAAACCTCTACAAACTGTAAGCTAAGTATACCTTCGTGCCTTTAACTTTGAGTGTCAGATATTTTGTCTCAGCAATAAGAAAAGTAACTAAGACAAGTATGCATCAGTTTAAGAAGTTCTTTTGTAAACGAAAAGTCATAAGCTATGATTCCTGGTGGAAAAATATTAAAGCAGAGAGCCCAGAGGAAAGTGGAGAAATGCTGTGGCATGCATCAAAGGATGCTTGGAATCATCCAGAAAAAAAAGGGGAGGGGGCACTAGAAAATAAGAATGTATATAGAAGATCTCATGTCATTTAGGAGGGATTAAACGTTAAGTGTCTAAGCGGGAACAGTGACTATGAGGCTCACTGAGGACTTACTCTGATTGCCAGAACAGGAGCTTGTGCACCATTTACCTTATATCCAAGACACAAGGAAGTCGCTGAGGCTTTCCCAGCTCCTCCTGAGTCAGGTAACTGCTATTCTCCAACGAGGACACCGCTGAGATATGGGTTTATGTTCCCAAATCTAAACCAATTGCTATAGCTTATATCTAGATGACCTCCCCAACCCCATTATGGCTTGTGTCCAGATGTCCCCCCAAAGCCTCATGTGGTCATAGGAGGGGCTTTTTCAGAGGTGGCTGGATCTAGTGTATGTGACACTTGTACAGTGCCAGGCTCAAGAACACTGAGATTAAGGGTGTGAGTGCTACCCATCCTATGCAGTCTGGATAAGATAAAAGGGGCATAAAGATGCTGTTAAGGTCCCTTGTGGCTTTTGTTGTATTTTCCTGCGATGCACTGTTTTTGTCCTCTGCAATGCCTTTCTGCCATGTGCCACTCTGCCTTAGAACCGGCCAGCTGTGAACTGAATCCTTTACACACTGTGAGCTAACTAAACTCTTACTCTTCTAACTTTGGGTGTTGGATATCTATCTCTGCCATGAAAACAGTAAAACACCCACCCACCCACCCACCCACCCACCCGAGAGCCTCGTGTGCTCATAGGTGGGATTTTGGGGGTGAGTGGAATCATGGGTGTGATGCAGATCATGGCTATACGATACTAGATTAGCCCACTGATTAGTTTCATATGGTTTTGGGTGTGGGTGAGGGATTTAGTGAAGAAGGAAGACCCCCCTCCTCTGCCATGATGCCCTGCCTTGAAGCCAGCTAACTAAAACTGAAATCTTTACAAACTTTAAGTTAAAATAACTCTCTTCTCCTTTAACTCATAGGTGTTGGGTATTTTGTCCCAGAAATCAGAAAGTAAGTAAAGACACCAACGCTTGAGTTTCTCTACTGACTATTTGGGGATCCAAAGCTCCTTTGATTGTAAAGAAAATATAAAGCATTCTAACAGTATGTCTCTCATCATTGTATGTCTGCCTGACCATTTGAGATAATATATCCCATTTGCTACTGTTCAACAAAAATAGCAGAAGGCAGAGATAGAAAAGCAAAGTAAAGTTAAAAAAGAATAAAGTAAAAGTATGTCAACAGAAGACTCTCCCACTCCTCTGGACTTGGGATTCGGAGCATCTACAGGACTATTCCCTATCTTATTTTCGTGTCACTTTATATAAGGGCTTAGCTCTTTGAAATACATAGGTTTCAGAAGAGAAAATGCTTCATGGCATTTGGTTCAAATAACCACTTTTGAAGGAACTAGGTGAAGAGAAATAGGAAAAGCAAATAAGAGTATGCATTCCAGTCTAATGAAATTTCTGGATGTCTGGCTCTCTGGGAAACCCTAACCCCTAGGATGCTTGCCACTGCAGCCATGCCCTTGTGGCACAGTGACTTCTTAGCTCAGGAGTTTTGGAAAGTGTGGTTTGGACAACAGGGATCATAAAAATATATCAGTCTCTGGAATGTTCAGCCCAGAAAGTTCACATTCAGGTGAACACTGCATTTGCTGTCCATGTGAGAACGGCATTTCTTTGTTGCCCTAGCTCATTTCAAAACAGGATTTATTCATCATCTTTGGCAATTAGAGAAATGTAGATCAAAACAATACTGACATTCCATCTGACTCCAGAAATAATGGCCATGATCATGATCTCAAAAGACAACAAATGCTGGCAAGGTTGTTGGGCAGAAAACGGAGCCATTCTACATTGTTGGTGAGAATGTGAAATAGTACAACCTCTGTGGAAATTAGTGTGGAGATTCCTCGAAAACTAAAAATAGAAATTTCATTGAACTCAACTGTTCCCCTTCTAGCTATCTTCCCCAAAGAATTAAATACATCATATTACAGTAACAGATGCACCCCTAAATCTTGAAAGCAGCCTATAGGCCTATCGCAGATGAATGAATGAAGAAAATCTGTTATATACACACAATGGAGTACTGCTCAACAAGCAAGCAAGATACATTTCAGATATTTGTAGGAAAATGGGTACACCTTCAGATTGTAATATAAAATAAAATAAATCAGACATAGGCTAAATATAACATGGTTTCTCTTAGGTGAACAAGCCAAATCATACATAATTTAAACAAAAATAAAAGATACGTGGTAGGGGACGGAGAGATGGACTTTACGGAGATTGGAAGGGGTTCTGGGATTGCACAGAAATGGGCAGGCACAGGAAGGTGGAAGGGAAGGGGAGGGAAGAAGGAAGAACATGCAGTACGTATATCCACCAATTCCACATGATGAGTGTATTTATTATGTATCACAGACATACACTAACAAGAAAATTTTAAAACCAGGATTTGGGCTGGGTGAAAATGAATGTATGTACTAGCCTGATTTTCTTAAACTAATTGTGTCGCTGGAGTAATATTTGAAATTTCATTGACTTGATTCCAGTGAAAAGAAGGTCATCTTACACAAATGTACATCTAGATTACAACCCAACTTTGAGCACAGGTGAAGAGTGATTGCTTTAAACAGTTCCAGTGGATTCTTTATTAGACTTCCCCAAGCAACAGTCATCAGAGGAGCTGCTTCAGCTCAATAGTCCAAGTGCAGCCTCTTGATGCATCTGCCACTTACTTCTATTAGGTATAAGCTCTTAAATCAGGCTTCATAGCATCCCTTGTGCCTCTGAAAATTATAGCTCACCAGGAGGTGGAAAGAGATGGAGGGAACAGCTTGGTGGTGGCGACTCGACCACCCTTTGCACAGAGGCCGATAGTGAACGTCTCAGCCTTTTTAGGGCCACATGGTCTCCATCACACTTACACCTGTGTCTTTGGGACACAAAAACAGCCACGGATAATACAGAAGTAAGTAAGTGTGGCAGTTGTGCAATAAAATTCCATTTACTTAAGTGCGCTGCATGAGTGCCTTGGCTGCAGTGTGCTGGCCTTGATCAAGTCCAACTTCCTTGTGTAGAGACAACAAAAGCAAAGGCTGAGAAGATGGGGGATTTCTAAAAGTCACCAGACAGCTAGCAGCAAAGCCAGATTCTTCCAAACAGAAACTGAATTTAGAATCCAGCATTATTTTTATTTCTACCATACCTCAACGATTCCATGTCGTTTCACAAAAACTTTTTCTGCCCTCTAGATGACAAAAATTTGAGCCAGAGGACAATATTTGAGGAAATTCTGGTCTGGTGTTATTAAATTGCTTAAGGCAAAATAATTTGAAGAAGAAGAAATTGTATAAGATATCGTCAGTAATTATTTGCATTTGTATCAGCACCATCATTGTATTTCAAAATGACAGCAAAGAAGTGAAAAATTAAGATCGCTATTATGTCAGTCTTATTTTAACAAAATATATTTTTGTAGAGTTGATTTGAACAGAGATAGCAAGCTGAGGCTTCAAGGGGGACCTACTAATAACCTCCAGATAGTTTTTTCATGCCGGACTAAGGGCTGGTGACTTTCTGAAGTTCATACAGAATTTTGGTGTGTGCATCTTTAAAATTTATTTATTTTTTTCTAAGCTTTATTTTTTAGTCATTTTAATGAGAAAAAAGATAAAATAGCAATGAAACAGTTTCAAAACAAGTTAGTAGAGTGGTTACAATAAGTAATATCATGAATATTATTGTCTTCATAGTAGTTATTCAGAAGACAAGGTGCAGACCTGATATCTTGTCCAAACAATATTAGTACAAACTTAGCTGTGTATCTATCCTAACTCTCTCTTGTGTGTGTGTAATATATATATATATATATATATATATATATATATATATGTGTGTGTGTATATATATGTATATATATACATGTATTTTTTAAAAGTTTCTAATACTAGAAGAAAATATCATACCATGTCTTATAAGTAGATTGTAAGTCAGAGATACAGTATGAATCATAAAACAAAAAGTATAATTAAATAATATTCAGAAAATTAATTAAAAATCAATTCAAATTAAATTAAATATTTCAAAACAATATTCCAAAATTCAAATCAAATCATGAATCCAGCTTAGAGGCCAGAATGTTGTGTATCATATGTATGAATCTGTAATCAATAGTATTTCAATAGATTAATATAGACAAAGATATCAGCTAAGAAAAAGTTTCCATGGTAGTAAAGAATTACTAAGAATAAAACATAACATAAATAGCAGAATAACAAAAATGCATTTTTTTTCTCTCAGAATAGATGCATGGTTATCTTCACACACTCTAAGAAGTTTACAACTCCCAGAAATTACAAGCCTCTAGCTGGCAAAATGTTCCTTTTTCAGTTAGACTGCCTAAGAGGGAATAAAGAAACTCCAGCTAACAAAGTCTCTTTCTTCACATGGGTTCCAGAGGTTAGTCAGCTGACCACTGAAATCTATCCAGACAGAAAGAAACACAAGCATAATTCATGGGACAGGTTAAGTGTCCAAGGGTTTGCAAGCGATGGTCAACATCAGCAGGCATTACCAGCTGGTGCAGAGGCAGTGACTATGTACACATGCTTCAGTCACTTGTCACTGACACCTGCAACCAAAAGGAGGTTTATGTTGGCTCTTAGTTTGTAGAGGTCTCAGTTCACAGTTGGCTGGCTCAAAGGCAGGACAGCATGGCAGAGAAACCTGGTGGAAGAGAGCTACTCACAGCACAGATGAGAAACATAGTCATGAATTCACTGAAGGCAAAAGCCCAGAAATCTAATGGGCTGCTGGCCCATGAGCAGGGATCCAGAAAGCTATCCAATGGCCTTATACATACATATTAAGAAATCTGTCTACATGCCTCAAGGCAAATGTTCCTTTTTCAGGGTCCCCAACTACTGGGTTCTGCTTTGCCACAGACCCTCGCTCTGGCTTGGCCATACCATCAGGGACACTTTTTCACAGATAATCAGGAACTTTCTGGAAGATATCATGCTCATTTCTTGGTTACTATTCCTCAGATTGATTCCCTTCTCTTTCAGAGAATCTCTTACCACACAGGAGAGCTTTACAGAAAGCACATTTGCCAAATGGGTCCCAGAACAACTTGATTTGGAGGCAGGAGATGAATTTTTACAAGGCTTTTCTCAGAAAACCCCAGAGAAATGTGATTGCTGACATTTTACAGAGATTTGGGCAGCACAAGCTAATAGCCAAAGAAAATAATGCCATTAACTTGGGTATGGTATAGTACATTCTCTGCAGGGAGGAATTCCAGAGGAATTCAACCCCCATGTGATTCATATAAAATACCCTATCTCCTTGTTTATCCAATATTCATCCATTCCAAAGATAAGTGACCAAAGTGAAATTGCTCTAGAACACAATCAGGACCTTTGTTACTTTACATTACTTGTACTATCTAACTCTCTACATAAAGCATAATGTCTCTTAATAAAATGGCCCTGATTTCCATAAGTATGCAGCACATCATCACAGCAGTGGTTTTATTATACCAGTAGAAGGTACCCTTTGAGAGTGTTAAAGGTCAGCATCGCAAAGTCAGTTGAGTAAGGGAAAGCTGAGTGTCTGCTTTTTTACTAGAAACTAAAATCTGATTCTGGATGTTTGAACAGATTTTCCTTTTAAGTGACGTTTCAAGGCCAAACATGCCACTAAGGTATTCTGTTTGCTTGTTTGTTTGGAAACTAGAAGTTGAGCTCAAGATCTTCACACTGAGCTATATTCTTGTATTTTTTTTGTATTTTGTATTTTTCATATTTTGTATTTTTTCATTTTAACACAGGTCTAAATAAATCTCTAAGTTGCCAAGGCTAGACTTTAGTTTGGGAATCTCTTCACAGCCTGTCAGTGATGGGATTACAGTGGTGTGTCACCAGGCCTAGTACCAAGATACTCTATATTATATTCTAAAATTAAAACCCTGCTAGAGAAGCTACCTTCTGCAAATAACTGAAGCTAAAATGCTTGCAGTCTGTTTTCTCCTGTATTAAAACTGACAAGAAAGCTGGGCATGGTGGCTCACGCCTGTAATCCCAGCACTCGGGAGGTGGAGGCAGCAGGATTGGTGCAAGTTCGAGACCAGCCTGGGCTACAAAAGTGAGCTCAAGGCCAGCCTTGAGCAACTGCATTGCAAGACCCTATCTCAAAAAGACACACAAAAAAATTAAATAAATAAATAAATAAATAAATAAATAAATAAAATAAAATAAAACTGACAAGAGGGCCAGCCAGATAGCTCAGCAGACTAAAGCATCTGCTTAGGCAGAGCGCAGGAGCCAGGGTTTGATCCCCAGTGTGCTGTGCCAGCCCTGCCCCCAGGGTGCCCTGAGATGGCAATTGAGACTGGGAATGGTGGTGTCCACCTATAATCCCAGCACTTTGGGAGGCTGAAAACAGGAGAATCACTACAAGTTGTATCTATGTAGTGAGACCCTGTAGACCCTATACTAAATACATTTAAAAAAAAGAAAAAAAACTTACCCCAAAAATTAACCTATTTCAATCTTCTCACTAGTCCCTTACAACAGACCTGATAGCCTTTGTATTTGGCTTGCAATGTGACAGGTATACAAAGCATCTACCTGGCTTTGACCTTTCTGTGACAATGTAGTCAGGGACAATGACCACACAGAAGCTAAGAGCTAGGAGTATATAATACCAGCCTCCACTGGGTGCCTTCTAAGGAGGCAGGGTAATAATCATGATGACAATGAGCTACCTGGGCTTGGATCTCAGTTCCACATCTATCACCTATGTTACATTGGGTAAATCACTTAACCCTGCTGAGCTTGGGTCTTCTCTTCTATATAATCAAGATAGTAATGGGCCACCACATCAATCCATTTTAAGGAGACCTGTTTAAATCTTCATTACTCCTAGCTAGAGGAATCTTTTTCTGTTTCCAAAACAAGTATGCAAAGATTACACATCTAGGAGAGGCAGCCATTCTAAATTCCATATGCAGAGGAAACCCTTTCATGTCTATGTGGCTTCTGGGGAAAGATATAGACATTTTCAAGGACACTTGAATGCTTGCAACTCAAAGAATATATTTTGATTAAGCAAGACAGGGCTCTGAAGATGTGGCTCAGTGCTACAGCAGTTGCCAAGTGTACACTAGGCCCCAGTTCCAATCCCCCAACCCTGCATAAGATAAAAACAAAAGCAAAATACAGGACTTTGGAGGGCTAGGGATGCAGACTATCGGGTGGGGGCCACTTAGGCTGCCCTGGGAATAAGCTATTTGACCAGTGCAGATAGGATTAGCACTTAGCTCAGAAAGTTACTGGAAAATTCAATAAGATAACCCACGTGCAAGTGACTTGTACAACGCTTGGCACAGGTGAGTACTCAAGATGTGTTGGCTGGGCGCATGCCCGAAGCTCTTATAGCAGCTTGGCTACGGCTCACTCCGAATCACTGCAGAGTGCATTTGCACAGTGAAGAGAGCCCAGGGTTCACAGCAGCTAGAGGAGAGCTATGCCAGAGCTGGGCCTGCAGCAGGGCTATGGAACTCATGGCCCATGTTTATTTCAACACTCTGTGCACTTCTTGATAGTTCTTTATATAACTCTTAACCTAATCATAAGTCTTGGCCAACTTACAGTGCCAGGATTTCTCTGGTGCTTTCCTTTATCAAGCAAAATTGCCTGAGTAACTCCTCTCTGCAGCATTTCAATGATGCCATGATGTGGGGGAGGGGAATTGTCAGTATTGAGGGGTTCCCAATTGGGAGGAGCTATGTCAAGATCCTATTGAGTGTTGGTCCTTCACATACTGGCCTGTCATGGCTTGTGTCTAGATGTTCCTTGGTAGCCTCATACAATCATAAGTGGGAGCTTTTGAAGGTGATTGGATATGGAGTATGGGATTCTGGGGTCAAGGATGTGTGCTGGGATTGCTTCATGGTACAATTCTAAGATTAAGGGTGCCCCCACCCTGGATGTGAGTGTTACTTCTGCTGTGGGTGAGTAGCCTACATGGAATTTAAGAGGTAGAAAGAGGGTTGATACTGTTGCTGCCTGCTTCTTTGAACTGTTTCTCCTTTGCATTATCCCTCTGCCAGGTCACCCTGCCTTGGAGTCAGCCAACTACGGACTGATACCTCTCCAGTAGATTTTTCCTCCTTTAACTTTGGAGTTTTGTGTCCTTTGTACCAGTTGACAACAGTAACTAAGACACCACCTTGAAAGCACTATATGATTAAGGGGTGTCAACTTTCTATAAAAATGTTTTTGAACACATTAATTAGTGAGACCAACTATTATTATCCAACAGAACCTCATAAAACCTCACCAAGTAGTCATTTTGTAACACTGTTTAGGTTTTAACTATGCTTTATTTTCTCCTTTTATCACTTGCTTTTAAGCTAAGGAATTCATTAGCTATGATTTGTGATTGCAAAGAATTTCAGTGCCCTGTGACAAGATGCAACCATTCAAGGTTATAAAAAGAAATTTAAAAATTGAATGGTTTAAAAACCTGGCTTTCTTGTTGCTTTAAATACACAAAACCATGAGAAGAGGGTGGGGAGACCCCTCAAATGTCTACGTTATCCAATATGCACTTGGATCTTGAAATTTCTAGGAAAAAATTATGAAGAGTTGAAGGATATGGATCTGTTTGTAGATTTATCAAACTTGGCAGCAGCTGAACAACATAGCATTATCCTGTGCACTCAACAGGACTTTATTCTCCATACAATTTTTTTGACACGAGTGAAGCAGGTGGGACATTTTCCAGATTTAAAAAAAAAAAAAAAAAAAGTACTGAGTGGTCTGAGAGGATAAGTAATTTGCCTGAGGTCATGGAGCAGGAGGGTACAGGCTTTCTGAGTTGGGGTCTAGCACCTGCTCTGCTCTACCACCCATATGTCCTGCAGACAGACAGTGGAAAGTACAGGCAATGCTGGATCCAGGCACCCCCCAGAGTGATGCTATAAGAGTCTGGCAAATTATTATAGCACAATAATTTGAACAGCTTGGTAGGGTTTAATTGTTTGACAGGTATTCAGTGAAGTATTTCCAACACTGATAGAGTGCTGTAGACTGATTTTATAGATTGATTATGCTATCTTAATTTAGGAAAGTGGTTTTGTATTTACAATGCCCTTTCCCAATGTTCATCCTTAATTCTGGCCTTACTTTGAGACTGGTAGGAATGCTTGTCTTCCTTCACGAATGCAATCACAATTATAAAGAGAAACAGATGACACTGGAGATAAACTAGGGGAAACAGGCAGATATTCTTGACCCCACCATCTTCCTGCTGACCCAAGAGACCCTGCATGCCCAGTAGGCCTCAGGGGCCAGGACTGTGCTCCATGCTCTGAATTCCTGTTGCTCAGTAGGAACACGCATCTGACTGGCTTGCCCAGTGAGCCTTCTGACCTCAGAGTGGCACATCTTTGAGTACCTTCAAAGGTGTTCTACTGACTTGATTTCATGTCTCTGGACACTAGGTGGACAACAGCTCATTCGTACCATGCCACTGCTGGGAAAGTGGCCCTGAACAAGGCAGGCTGGCAGCGTAAGGAGGTATGGAGCATGGGATCTTCCCTCATTAGTGCATTCAAATAACCCATAGGTGAAAATCCAGCCTATTGTTTACTTTAAAGCAACTGCTCTAGCAAAGGAGAAGCCCTGCTTGCCCTTGCTCACATATTCCCTCTTGGGTGGACTCAGCTGTGTATTTTACTGAGCCCACCAAGTGAGAAGGCTGGGGCTGGGAGCCTCCCGATAAAGTGCCCCAAGGAGAAACTCTGAGTGACTTGGTGGCCATGGGAAATAGCACCATTACTCTACTCAGTAGGGCTTTCCAGGTAGCTTTTCAGCTTTTGCCCTTGCTCTCTATAATCCTTTGTCACACAGTGTTCGTGCTATACGTAGGCTCTAAACTGCTCTGATGACACTATCTCACTTGACACAGAACTGAGTACTTCTTAGGCCCTTCTGGTGTGCCTCTCTCTAGTACGGCACTGGCCTCTGGCCTCAGCTCTGCCATCCTCCTCCCTTCACAGGCCTCTTGCTCCTCCTCCACAAACCAGCCTCACTTCCCCAGGATTGTGACACTTGCTATCCCTCTGCTAAGAACACTCTCCTCCCAGAAATTCAGAGCTCATCTTCAAAATCTCTTTGAGGGCTCTGCGTTCCCGCGACTAACTTCCTGTCCCAGCCCAGCCCAAACCCCACCGCTGGGAGCTGAGCCTGCGCACCCGCTGCGGCCCAAGCTCCAGCACTGAACCCATCAAATAGCCCGTTTGGCAATCGTTCCGGTCCACGAGCCTACCAGGACTACTCAATCCCAAAGCTCCACCTCCACCTACAGACCACATCCCCC
>PVJA010044308.1:0-16251 GCA_004027025.1 Myocastor coypus | reverse complement strand
CTTTTCACACAACAGTTTCTCCTGACAAAAGTCCGTTTAACCTTTTAATGCTTGGTGCTCTACTTCTGGAAAACCGATAACAATGGAACATAATGAAATAGGTTCTCGTCAAATTCTTGTTCCTTGACATTTTCTAGGCAACATGCATGAATTTCATGCAAATATTCAGAAAATCTCAATATTTGTCACAATTAGATTAAAGTTATTTTGCCCTACCTAAAAGTATTAAAGCGACACCATCTATTTAATACTACTATTGCTGTTAGTTGTGCTCTGCCTAGGGAGGCTTTTGGAGTTCCTTCTACATTCTGAATATCAATCTCTTGTCAGATGTGCAGTTTGTAAACAGTTTCTCCTCCCCTAATGCAGGCGGTCTAGTCAGTCTTGTTACAGTTTTCTTTGTTGTGTAGAAGCGTTCAATGTTCCAAAGATTTACAAGAAAAGATTTTGAATATTTTCAGCACAAAGAATACTAAACAGGGAAATAGATATTTAACCTCATGTACACTTTATGTAATGTAGAAATACTATATCACATGGCACCCATGAATAGATATTTATATTTTTCGAGTACTAGTTATCGTTATGTTAGTGTAGAGGTCCCCAGGAAACTAGTGTTAGGACAGCAGACTCTCGCTCCCAGTGTGTCACACTGAGCCCTGCAGCCATCGGAACACCAGCTCCACACACTCGCTTCCTATTGGGTACTTGTTTCCTAAACAACAGCCTTAGTGAAGATTTTTTCTTTCCTCAGCATGAGTCTTAAATTCTTTAAAGAAAACAATTACAAGGATTCCCTCTGCCCCAACAATCTACATGATAGAAATTCGATAACTTGCTAGAGTCTCGGCAGAAGTATTCAGTAGGACCTTCAAACTGCAAGCATTTTGTGTCTGAGAATGAAACCCATGGCCCTGCTTACTGGTCAAGAAGAATTTGACCTCTATTGATTTCCTTAGTGCAAATGGATTCGTAGTTGAAACAGGTTTCTCAAACTTGTCCTGAACAATGCAGAAAGAACTGTGGTTTACTGCTTATTATTGACTTCCCTGCAGGATATTTATACAGCGAAGAGTGTTAATTATATTTTATTTTAGTAAGCAGCGTGGCACAGGCTTTTGTTTACATCTACATGGGTCAGCTTTGCTAATGAAAGGACAAAACACCGATAACAGTAATTTAGAAGAAGAAAGGTTTATTTTGGGTTCAAAGCTACTGCAGTTTCAGCCAAAGGTCAGCCGTCTGCAGAGCAGGACGGCGGTGGAAGAGCGTGGTGAAGCAGCGCGGCTTGCGCCCCGGCCACCCAGTGAGAAAGAGCTGGGAAAGGGGCCTGCAAGGAAGGCGCCCTGAGCTAGCCATGGCCCTATGGCCCCGCCTCCGTGGTGTGCCAGGACGCAGCCAGAAGTGTGCTCCTGAATCTCCTCAGGGTTTTCCATCCAGTCCTGATGAAGGGTCATAGCACTCAGAGCCTACGTGCATATGCAAGGTGTGTTCTGAACACATGATGTTCATATTGAAGATTCATTGCAAATACACAAATGGCCATCGGCATTCTTCAGAATAGTTCTGCTCAGGGCTGGCCAGATACCTCAGCGAACTGAAGCGTGTGCTCAGGCAGAGAACAGCCACGAGGGTTCAATCCCCAGGGTGCCATGGCGGCCCTGTCCCCTGAGCCCGCTGAGACAGTGACTGAGATGGTGTGGTGGTGCGCGCCTGTAATCCCAGCCATTGGGAGGCTGTAAACAGGAGGATCACTATGAGTCCAATCTTCATAGTGAGACCCTTTAGACCCTGTAGATCCTGAACTTAAATAAATAAATAAAAATTTAAAAAGAAAAAAAAATCCTTCCCCTTGGTTTGACCACACTTATTCTATTGCTTCTGCCACAATCTAAAGCCGTTTGGGAAATCCTATTCCATGAGCGTCATTGCAAGGTGTTATAAAAAAGACAGTGAGAAAAGAAATCCAGTGGAGGGTGCAGGCCAATAACCGCAGACACCCATGAGAAAGGGCTTCCAGAGCTGCTTAAGAGCGTAGCAGGAAGGACGGAGTACATGTACTTGACGCCAGCTTTAAGGGGGAGTAACGGCCTCGTGTCTATTACAGCGATCAACATTTTACATAGACACGCTGTATGTTTATATACATAAATATAAATGATGTCTCCTTACTTAAAGACGAGTGACCAGGGAGATAGCTCAGAGGCATAGTGCTTACCTAGCAAGTACAAGGTCCTGAGTTCAGTCCCTGGCACCGAGAAAAAAAAAAAAAAAATGTACATACAAAACAGGATGAATGACCAAAATAACATTACCAACTGCTAATGGGCCAATTATGTTTTAATCTTTTCTTATACTTTAGGATTTGTAAAAGGTCATTTTATACTGTGTAACAACAACAAAAAAAAAACCCCAACACTTTATTTGCAATTCCCGTGTTAGAGAACAATTACCCAAAACAGTCAACCTGAGTAGCCTCTGCAGACAGTGTTGCTTTGCCTTTTCTAATAAGATGATAAGTTGAGATATGTCAAATTTGCATCTGCTCAAATTCATGTTAGCTTTTCTCATTGATTGATTGGTTGATTGATTGTAGTCCCAGGGGTCAAACCCAGGACCTTGGGCTTGCCAGGCAGGCACTTGGGCCACTGAGCCATCTCCATGGCCCTGTATTTTTCTGTGTAGCCCAGCGTTTCCCAGCCCTTGTGGAAAACCAGGACAGCCATGGCTAGATAGATCAGTTCTGAGTACCCCAACGGTCAGCGTGCTTCAGTGGTCCACTGAAGGTCATTATGAACTCTCAGGTCATTATGAACATTTTACCTTGGATCTTACCCCAAAAGAGGAAGAGACTTATTTTAAAGTGCGTTCAAAATATAAACAACTTAGAATTCAAGCCTATCTATATACAGTCTTATTCATAAACAAACCACAGAAATAATAGCTATAGTATTTATATTATTAATTCTTTTGTGTGTTTTAGGGGAGGGTCCACAGGGTGTTCAGGGTCTCACTACTAGGTTGGACTCGTGGCGATCCACCTGTTTACAACCACCCAAGAGCTGGGATTATAGGTCTGTGCTACCATAGCCAGTCTCAAACGCTGACTCAGTGTACCGTGGGGGGCAGGGTCCTTACAGCAGGCCGGGGATGAAACTGCTAAGCTATTTGGCTGGCCCTATTAAGTGTATTGATAAATGTAAAGAACTACTACTATAAAGGAAAAAGTACTCCACATACTGAACTATACACTCGATAGCATTGTTCTCATGTATGACAAACTATATATGTAAGTATGCCAAGGTCAACTGACAGTTTATCTGTTCATCTACTAACAACATAAGCTAAGGGACACGGTGTGAGCTCTTCTGAGTATTAGCTTTCTGATGTGATTTCCTTAGTGAGCAGTTACTAGGTTCTAGGCTAAGAGAACGTAATTAAAATGGAGCCACAGAGCTGCCACTCTATCCACTCTTAAATGGTTCAAATTTAGTTCAGAACGCAATCAATGCTGTCACCTTGCCCTGGGATGGCGACTGCCTGGGGACGCGGAGCTCATGAGCAGCTCGGTATGGGGTGTGTGGCAAAGGCGGGGAGAAGAATGTGCGAAACTCAGCCTGGCCAGGGCTTCCGGGCGCGCAACGGCTCGTGGCCGTCTGGATCACCTCATGCACCTGAGCATTCTCCCTGTGTATTTCTCATGATTCTGTTAGCAAACACACGAGATCTCCATTTCCTAAGAATCTTTCTTCCATGTCGATTAGATTTTCGGTAATTAATGAACTAGTATAGGTTTGTGGCGTACAATTCATGACTTTACCATGGGGGCAGAGCATGCCTTTCCGTCCTCTCCACATGCACATTGCAGAAGGAAATTCGATCCAATCTCTTTTCCAAAAGGCAGCAATTCGCAACATTTTTCAAAACACAAAAAAGTATATATATTAACACTTTTAACACATATTGAACCTGCCAACAAAGATTGCAGAGCTATTCTTTAGGTTTTTCAGTGGTCTTTTTTTCAACAAAAAAATTCAATATTTGTTAAAAGAAGAAAGGTACTTTGTGTGCAGCTGGCCAGAAGTCGCCATGCTCTGCTTACAGTGCCAGATGTTAACTAATTTAGCCTCCACGGGCCACTCCTTTGTCTAAGACGGGTTGCCCAGCAGGGCGAGGGGCCTACGGGTGACACACACGTGGTGCTTAGCACACGTTTATCTGAAGCGCTGTCACTTTGTACTCACTTAAGCTTTCACAGACCCACAACAGTTCAGGAAATTCCCAGTGCTGCATTTGGCTTTCCCGGCCATCTCGTAGACTACATTCTTAAAACCTTTGTTGCTTGAAGTGTGCGTTTTGTGCTTCCCCTTTGGATCCATCTCTTCTTAGACACAAGCTTGGCCTCCCTTCTCCAGCTGTTGGTTGCCCCTCACGGTCTTTGTGGGATGGAAGTGGTTTCTCTCCATTGGCTAAATAACGCCATTCAAAAAAGTAAATGAAGTATGCAGTGAAGAGCAGCCGAGAGGGATCCATCCCCCACCCCCGACCCCCCACCCCCAGGCCTCAGACCCCCACACCCACCCCCAGGCCCCCCACCCCAGCCACCCACTGTCACCGGTGTGTGGAGTCCTTTCTAATTTAAACAATGAACCTCATATCAGAGGAGCACACTAATGGTAGCATATACAAAAAGCAACCAGCCTGCTAAGAAAGAAGTCCTGATTTGATATGAATTTGTTTCTGTTCTTACCCTTAGACTTGAAAAGAAATACATACATTAAAAATATTTTTATTTGACAGCCAATGTTTATTGTGCATTTGTGTCCTTGGATCTTAAGTTAATGACTTCTCTGTACTGGGTGTGACGATGCATGCCTGTAATCCCTGCACTCAGAAGGCTGAAGCAGGAGGGTTGCGGGAAATTCAAGGCTTGCCTAGGCTACAAAGTGACTTGAAGTTGGCGAGGACTGCCTAGCCAAAGCCTGTGTCAAAGTGATCAATCAATCAACCAATCTCTGAAAACATGGGTATGATTTAGAGTAGCTAAACTATGAAGACAAACAAACAAAAGAAACATTTTATTGTGTTGTGTGACTCATGACAGGAATTTTATATTAGGCAATGCAAAATATGTGAACAGTATGTTAAGCTTGGTAAAAAGTGATTAAACTTCATCTAGCACAACTGAAGAAACAAAAGTAGAACAAATGACTAGCAATGTGACTTTTTTTCTTTTGTTTCTTTTCTTTTTTTTTTTTCCAGTAATGGGATTGAACTCAGGACCTTGCACTTTGCCAGGCAAGTGCTTATTCTATTGAGCTACCTCCCAAGCTCCTAATGATTGGCTATGACTATAAATTTGTCATTTCTTTAATAATGTACGATTTACACTCCCATCAGCATTTTCTATTCAACAACACAATTTCGTTTCCAGACATCAATTCGTATTTTGGTGTTTTCACTGGCTCCTCATGTTGGAAATGATATGCTGTGCAAGTGTTCTTTCATTGGAAAGCTTGAAACAGAAGCCCATGCCATATGGAAAAGTAGCAACTCGTGAACCAATAGCGTTGGATCACTAGGGTTACTCTTACACAAAAAGCCTGTGTGACTTCATAAAGTTGACACACCAGCCCCAAGCACATTCCTTCACCAGTTCCATAATCACTACCCCTTATGGGTTGCATTGTAGCAAAGATTTTAAATGAGGAAATTGCAGAAGGAAAAGTGATCCCGGAAGTGGCACTGGGTACACTTGTTATTTCTGGAAATCCTGGCTGATCTTGTAAGGTGAGGGAAGGTCAGTGATACATTAAATGTCCAAAAATGATGATCAGGACATTTTAGACTATTAGAAACCTTTTCATTGTAAGCAGATGGAAACTGGAAAATTGTTTTGCTCAGAGATAGCTCCATTAAAATTAATGGTTGTGCTGCTGGCTGCGGTGGCCATGCCTGCAGTCCCAGCACTTGGGAGGCTGAAGCAGGAGGATCAGTGCAAGTTTGAGACCAGCCTGGGCTACAAAAGTGAGCTTAAGGCCAGCCTGAACTGCATAGCAAGACCCTGTCTCAAAAAAGACAAAATAATATAATAATAATAATAGTAATAATAATAATGCTAGTGCAAAGGAAATTTTCATAATGGTCACAAAATCTTATTTTGGAGATCTTAGAGTATAGATGGATGGCCCACTATGTTTCTAATATAAAGAGATCTAACATCATTAATTTAATTAATTATTAAACTTCTAGTGAGAAGAAAATTATAATGTGAATTAATATTAAGAAAATGTGACAATATTTTTTGCACGACTGTGTATGTTCTGTGGTTAAGTTGAGTCTTCTACAGTATGCCTTCTTTTGCTGTAAAGTTTAACAGTCTTACAGAATTAGGATCAAATTTTATAATCTTGTAAAGCAAGCATGTTTATAAGATTCAAAATACAACTAATACATTTCAATTAATAACATTTTATAAAAATGCATTACATTCAAGAATGAGTAAGTTTAGCATACACCTATTTAAATTTCAAAGATCACCCTTTTGCTGATATTCTAAAAAAAGTATGCTTGTTTTACCCTTGCAGAGTTCCAAATTCCAAACTTCAGCTTTCTTATATTCAGTATGAACTTACACATTTGAATTATAAATGACCCTGGCAATATTCCTCTTGATTCCTTAGTTACCTTTTAAACTATGTTTGAAGACACCAGGAGAGTGACTGAAAATCTAAGCTAAAGCAGACCATCCAACTGAAGGTGGCGAGGGTCAAGGTGCTGACTCGCATGTATAGTTTTCATTACAAGCTCATTGTGTTAGCTAACAACTAATTGGGATGAATTAAAGGTTATTCTGTGCATTGATTACTTTATGTCTCAGAATGAAAATACAAGTATTTCTTGAAACAATGCACTCTTCTCAATATTTTCCTGCCAAATATGTATATTGATATCTTTCTCTTGTGGAAGAGTGCCCTTAGTGACCTGAGGTCTGTTGTGATGTGTTTAGTGTCTTTTAACAATAAATAAACATTATGGATTCATCTAAGTAGCTCCACTTAGCTCTTTTTTGTCAGGTGAGATCTATAATGCTCACAAAATCAAAACGCATAACCACAGAAATCAATATTTCTTGTACTCAAAAAATAAAGACAACAATATAGAAGACACTTTCTAGCTTCTAAAAAGCAAGCTACCTATGTCTCAGAAAAAAATAAAACGAGTGATTAGATCATTGACTTTATGTTTTGAGAGAAGCCCCTGCCTGTAACCAACAGAGAACATGAAGGCTGTCACCTCGCTGCAGTGCCACACATGGATGCCCCAAACAGGCAGATGTAACTTCAATAAAACGGACCAAGCAAAGTCACAGAAGGCTATTTCTGAATTATGAAGGATCAGTTATTTTCACTTTTTTATTGTTTTGAGAAAGTGAATAATTTTCTCTAATTACACACACACACAGACACACACACACACACACACACACACACACACACACACACACACTTCCTTTTATTTGAGGAAATGTCTAAAACTATCACCAGGAGGTGTTCATAATATTAACGACTAAAACCAAGCAGTCACTGGGATGACCAAGGGAAGGACGCTGTGCTTCCAGTCCTAACGTGGCAGCCCGCAGAAAACCAGTCTGTGCTGAATTGGCTGAGAAGCAGCAAAAAGAAGTCAACTTCTGCAGTTTTGGAATATGCTGTTCAGGGGACCCCTGGTGTCTCACCGGATGGTCTGCCTCATGAGAAGGCCCTCAAGCGCCCTCAAATGCCTCAGGAGATGCTGCGAGTGGACAGTGCGCTTACGCCGCCGGGGCACGGGCTGCTCGGGGTTTCTGAGCGATGCAGGCAGGGCTAAGCATGGAGGACCCATGTAATCAAAGGGTGGCACCCGCGCTGCTTGTCTCCAGTGGGCCTCCTGCAGCCCTGCTGCCCTGGAACTTACTCAAGTACTCCGGAATTCCAACTTCGCAGCTATCAGCTACTGTGTGGATGTAAGCTGTGCCGGGCAGGAGGAACCTGGACAAGAAGCAGTCCATCCTGCAGTTCCCCTCACCAGCTGCAGCCCTCAACCAGCCAAGGAAGCATGCTCTAAGATCTAAAGTAGCATACCACAGACCGCACTGATGGAGCCAGCGCCAGCTGAAAACAAAATGTGCGCCCTCTCAGTATATAAACAGCTTGAATGAGACATTTTTCAAAATCAGTTTAGTGTCATTTTAACAAGACATCCTGGGTTATCTCTGCCCTTCTGTTTGTTTTCTTTTTTCGTTTTTCTTTCTTGACCTTTCCCTTTCTTTCCCTTTTGTTTTTCTCTCTTAATACTTTCATCAAGATGCAATTCATACACTACAAAATTCACCTACTAAAGTATCAACTCAATGCTTCTTAGTGTATTAATGATGCAAAAATCTCCACAATCATAGATAATTTTTATGACAGCAAAATGAGAGCCTCTTCGCCTCTCCCCACAACTGCCTTTTCCTTCCCAGCCCAAAGTAATCACTAATCTACCTGATACATGGAGAATGTATACATCACCTTTGGAGACTAGATAATTTTTACTTTGCATAATTGTTTCTAGGATTATCCATACTGGACTGTATACCAGTACTTCACACTTTTTATTTCCTAATCATATTTCGTCATTGGGCTTCATACACTTCACTTTGTAACCTCGCTGGTGGGTAACCTTACTTATTTCCTCAGCTTACCTATTATGAATAACACTGCTGTGAATTATAGTGGAACTTCTGTGGACATACGCTTTGCTCTTGTGACTATACCTGAAGTGAACTTGCTGCATCACATGATAGCTTTAATATCAGAGGATTTCCAGACATTTTTCCCAAGTGTGTGCATCATTTTATATTACTATTGTTGTCACTGGTGAAGGATCATATTTTTATATCTTGAATAATACTTTTTTGTTATACGCATCCTCTTGGGTGTGATGTGGCCTCTTAGTGTGGTTTCAGTGTATTTCACTGAGGACGAAGGTGTTGAACTTATGCTTGTATGTTTCCTGGTTGTTGCGTATCTTCTTTGGAGAAATGTGTATTCATACTTCTGGTCTACTTTCTAGTTGAGTGATGTGTCTTTTTATTATTAAAATACATTCCTTTGGGCCGGCAAGATGGCTCAGTAGTCTAAAGGGCCTGCTTAGGAAAGCTTAGGCAACCACAGAGACTGCGGTTTGATCCCCGGCACCACATGCTTCGCCAGCCCCACCCCCAGGAGGCAATTAAGCAATTAAGAATGTGAGTGGTCAGTTTTGCTTCTTTCTCAAGATTACACCAGCTATTCTGATCTTTGGAATTTCTATGTGAGGTTTAAGATTAATTAGTCAGTTTTTGCTAAAGTTTATCTTCATTTTATGTATATTGTACTGTGAAAGAAAATAAGGTGAAAACTCTGCATCGCTTATAACTTTTTCTGTTTCAATTCTACTTTGTACTCTCTTTTAAAAATAAAAACAAAAATTGTGAGGTAAAGCCAGAAATTATTGCATATTCCTATAATCCCAGCACTTGGGAGGCCAGCGTAGGAAGATTGTTGAGAGTTTGACATCAGCCTGGGATATAAAGTGAATTCGAGGCCAGCTTGATCTGCATACTGAGATCTTGTCTCAAAATAAATAAATTAATAAATAAATAAAGATGCAGTTTTATACTCTTAATTTATACCTATTTTCTTTGTGATTATATGTGAAAGATCTTAAGTATTACTTGAAAATCATTATTATTTACAATATTATGTAAGATCATTAAATATGCAATAATCATATAGAAAATAATGTTTTCCTTTAGATCCATTAATTAATGAATCTTTCTTTGGCTGCACTGCATTATATTTCTTTTTTTTTTTTTAAATAATTTTATTTATTTATTTATTTATTTCTTGTTTTTTTAGAACCTTTATTTATTTATTCACTCATTTTTATGGCCGGCTCAGCCTGCCCCCAGGGCAGGACTGGCGCAGCATGTGGTGCCGGAGATCGAACCAGGATCCCTGAAGCCGCCCAAGCTTTCCCAAGCAGGCACTTTAGACCACTGAGCCATCCCGCCGGGCCCCATTGCATTATATTTCAGTTAGAGAAATCTAATAATAAATGCCCATTCAAATTCTTTCTGCTTTATTTTTTCAAATTTATTAATTTGTTTATTACAGGGTCTTGCTATGCAGCTTAGACTCCTTGATTTTCCTGTCTCAGCCTCTCTGCCACTGGGATTTATAGACATGCGTCACTACACCCTGTTTCAGTGATGGGCACTGTGGTGCGGCATGTGGTACCGAGGATCGAACCTGGGTCCTTGCCCTTGCCAGGCAGGTGTTTAGATCACTGAGCTAACTCCCCAGCCCCAACTGAGAAGTGTTTTTCTGCTTTGTTTTAAGCTGTCTCAGGCTGCCTTAAGGGTGGGGGTGGGGACCGAACTGCTGTGCCCTGTTCCTGCCTGGGATTACCCATGCAGGTGCTTAAATCACTGCACTGACCAGAAAGCCTCCCCCACCTCTTTGTTGATTTTCGTGCTGTTGCTTTCGTTGTTGTTGTTTGGGAATCAGTCAAGGCCTCACACTTGCTGGGCAGGTGCCGCACTGCTGAGCTGGGTCTGCAGACCTTGCATTTACAAGCCATGTCTGCATCAGGAAACTTTTTGTTACTATAGCAAGTTACCTGACGATGGGTACTTAAGAAGCAGAGTGTTTATTATTTTTTTTTTTAGCTCATGGCTTTGGAAGAGAAAGAAGTGTGCCGCTGGCAGTGATGCTGCTCCGGTGAGCTTGTGTCACGTTATGGCAGACAGCACCATGGAGGAAACTAGTGCGGCAACTGGAGATCACGCTGTGGAGCAGAACGCTAGAGGCTGGGAGGCAGCAGATGTGATTTTTCTATAAAAATCTTGCTTGCATGGGAGCAATGCACAGACCATGCCAAGGGCCGCAGCCCTAATGACCATCTCCTAAGTATCTCTTCCTCCTGGTGGTCCCACCGCCTTCCATCTCTGCCAGACTGGTGAGGACGCTACTTACGTCTGCCCCTTCAGGACATAAACCACAACGATCCGCAAGTCATATCATGGGCAACTTTAACAGCCCTTAGACAACTAAAGAAAACAGCATTGTCAGCTACATCAGTCAGCGTTCAATTCTGATGTGTACTGACTTAATATGTAGAATTGCGTGATCATTACTAGGACCACAACTGATGAATATCTTCAAGCACTCAAAAGTATATAATATATATAGATAGATATAGATATAGACATAGATATAGATATAGATGTAGATATAGATATCACATATATATCAAATAACAGTCTAAGTAAGTGCAAAGGGTAACTTTTATTTCTGTATTAGCTTTCTGTTCCTATAAGAAAATGCCAGGGACAACAGTTTCGAAGTAATGAAAGGGTCATGTGAGCTCCTAGTTTCGTAGACTTTGGTGTACAGTTGGTTGGGCCCGCTGCTTTGGGGCCAGCAGCAAGGCAGTGCGTGGTGATGGAGAGGACATGGTAGAAAAAAGTTGCTCTTGGCGTCCAGAAGCCAGGAGAGGAAGTAGAGCAGCCAGACTCACAGTGACCATTCAAGGGAAACTCAGTGGGTCGCTTTCCTCCTGGGATGAGAACTCTTAAGCGTTTCCTCCACAGACCAAGTGTCATGAGACCTATATCTGCATTTGGGCCTTTAGGGACCATCCGAGTCAAAACTATAGCAACAGCCTTTAAAATCTATCTCTGTGGGACTGGGGAGATAGCTCATCGGTCTAAGCGCCTGTTTGGCAAACTCAAAGACCCAGGTTCAATCGCTGGCATGGCAGGCACTGCAAAACCCATAACTCCAGGCATGCAGTGCCAGTCACCAAAACCACATGTGGTGGCACATGCCTGTAATCCCAGCCCTGGTGAGGCTGAGACAGGAGGATCGCTAAGAGTCTGAGCTGTGCAGTGAGACCCTGTACAAAAGAAAGAAAGAAATTTTTAAATGATGTGAATTACTGAGGGCAAACACTAAAACAATGAATCAAGTGCTGGTAAGATAGCTCAGTGGCTTAAGCACCAGCTTTGAAAGCATAAGGTCCTGAGTTCAGTTCCTGCTGCCAAAAACAGATTAAAATAAACAATAACAGCAACAAGAACAACAAAGAATCGTACTCAGTCCTACACTAGTGTAATGTGCCTCCACGACGCCAACTCCTTGTGGATGAACCTCTGCTGCACCCATGAATATGCGCTGGCTTCGGAGGGACAGACTCGGACTGGGATCCAGGGAGAGGAGAGAGCTCGTAGCTTCCACTTACCATGCACTGAGAAAAATTGATGGGATGGACATTCTGGATCCCAAAGTAGCTGTGGTATTCAAAACTTAAAGGAAGGATAAGATTCTGGTTCAGAGAAAAGATTATTCTGGGGTCCAATGATAAGGGACAAATGGAAAGTCAAAACTGAGTGGAGCAGAAGAACCGGAGTATGGCAAAATATTTAGCAAAGGTTTTCTATCCCTAGAGCCTAAATCTCCATGTTTACCTGGCAATTAAATATACTCTTTCACTTCTAGTTTTCCATTTCAATTTATAGTAAACGTGTGTGCATGTTGAAGCACTACTGAAATAAAAGCTAAGACTAGAAGAATATCTTGAAAATAATTTAAACATTTTATGTTGCTATAGTGTTAAGATAAACATTAGTCAGTGTAAAATAAGGTAAATAACCTTATTTTCTGTCGAAGCAAACGTTTTATAATGATTTGACTTCTTGTTCTTTTCTCTTTGTTGAAGTTTGGGTTCTCCCATAATCCAGCAGGATGAACTTACTAGATTCAGTGATTTCAAACTTTCGATACATAATTACAATTAGCATTCATTTTATTGAACACTAGAAACCATGTAATAAATATATGTGCTATAACTGAGTGAAAGTAATCTATTCTTGCATGGGCCTTCATTTTACTTAAGGGACATAATGGATTTGACAGTTAGCTAATATTATTGCAAAATTATTTCCTTTCATATTATGCTTTAGTTCCACAGGTGAAATGGAACACAAGCAAGAGTGGAGAGACAGAACAGGACTCTTAGCTACATGCAAATCCAACCATAGCTCCTAAGCTGCCAGTGTTTCCCGAGGATTAATGATCATTTGGAAGAGCCTGTGGTCCTAGGGCCATTAGCTCCGTGTGGTCATTAATTCTGTGTGAAGTTTCTTACAACAAAGACATTTGCAACAATTACATCTCTTAGTATGATTTTTGAGTGAATTCTTTTTTTTTTTTTACCATTTCGTTTTCAAGGGTGCCTTTTCTTACCAGTGACAATGAAAGAACACCAGTGCCTTTAGTCACAGTCCTGGACGCAGATTCAACTTAAGAGGTTTCCTGTGCTTTATGGATCAGCCATTGCTTTCCTTGGTAGCACACCACAATGAAGAGGAAATACATTGTATACTAATTAATCCAACTTTTCCAAATAGCACAAAACCGAAGTTCCTACTTAAATGGCTTTCTAATTAGTATGCACTGGCCAACATGAAATTCACAAAGCCCAAGCATCAGAATGTAGGCTATTTATCTTTGGGGCTGTTTACTATAGATTAAATTGCTCAAGAGTTGCCAGTGCTTTAAAGATTTATGCTTCCCTTTCAGGACACACAATACATTCACAGTGAAATTATGGTAACTAGCTTCATTTAAGATTCTATAAAGTATGATTTCTACCAAATGCATATTATTTTAGCTATTTAGTAACACAAAAGTCTCCTAATTTCTTGTTACCCTTTGTCAAAATGCCTATGAAAATATTAATGCTCAACTATCAATTAAAATTATTAACTCTCAGGGAAAATTTAAATGATTATATGAACTTAAGAGGGTTCAGCCAAGTAGCTCAGCATTTTCAAGTGCCTGCAAGCAGGTTCTGGGGTCAGGGCTTCAATCCCTGGTCCTGCGGTAACAGCCCAACCCCCAGAGTACACTGAGACATCAGTTGAGACTGGATGTGGTGGTGCAGGCCTGTAATCCCAGCTCTTGGGAAGCTGTAAACAGGTGAATCACTATGACTCCAATCTAGTAGTGAGACCCTGAACACCCTGTAAACCCTTCCCTAAAATACAAAAAAGGAACATAAACTTATTAGTAATTTTAAAGAGATACCCTATTTACCTAATATTTTAAAGTTTGTGTGCATGTGCATTAACATGCAACGAGAAAAAAAACTGCAAATGAAAAATGGATAAAGTTTCTTATTTATGGTACTTTAATTATAAGATAAAATTCATTTACCAGCAGTCATTACATTACATATGTATTAAAAATTAATATCTATCTTTATTTGGTACGTGTTGTTGAAACTAATAGGAAGTAAATAGCCTTACACCTGACTTAAGATCTAATGACTCAAAAGACCATGCAAAATTATAGGAGAATGGGTCTTACTCTGCCTGAGAGGACCCTGATGGTGTAAAACCAATGTCGTGTCTTGTTGATAGCACAAATGCCGAACGCGCCCATATTAGATTCGCACTAACCTAATTGGAGTAGGTAGAATGCTTGAGGTATGGTGAGAGAGGCAGGTGCTGATCTCCGTCAAGCCAGGCTGTGCCTCTGCTACTTGAAATTCCACTGGGCAATATTAATTCAAGCAGAGGTTTGAGCTACTAATAAATGAGGCAAATTGAGTCAATTAGTAATTTCATGCTTTTATAATTTGGGGTTTAGCTAGATAATATCTGCAATTTAATATACTGCCCTCTAGAGATCTTGACCATGTACAAAGAACATGCTTTGACACTCCTGTTTTGCACTCTTTGTTTTATTTAAATTCCACACGGTCAAGTGGTGGGGGATGGAAAAAGCTAAACTGCATGTTATTATTAATATTTTTTTCTTAAAGCCTTGTGTGTGACTTTCCACAGCTGAAATCTTCCTCAGGGTTTGCAGTCGTGTACCATGCCTTCTCGAGGCATTTACTTGGCACTGTTTGTCTTTTGGCAGTGGTACTCACAATAGGTAGGGCGACTTACATGTGGCAATGGATTTCATTGGGAAGTTGCTATGAAGAAGCTACGCACCTTTACATGACTCACCTGGCCCCATTCTCTTATAAAACTAGTTACATTTTATGTTAAAAGTCAGTAATTGTAAATCCCTCTCTTACTCCCACTTCAAAATAGTAATGCACCAGTTTTCATAGATTCTTTATGTCATTGCTGATTACCAAGTTAATTTGTGTCAAAATAGATATCCCCCAGGAGGCTTAAATTAAAATTATCCAAATGCCATTTGTTTACCAGATTTGTTTTGCATGGCAAATGCCTCATAAATTAAAAGTGCTATTATTAATATTTTATATGTTTAACTCTATGAGTCCAGGCGTCGTGCTGCACACCTGTAATCCCACTACCGGACAGGCTGAGAAAAGGAGGACTGCTATGATTCTGAGCTGTGTAGTGAGACCCTGTACCAATTACATTAAAATAAATAAATAAATAAAATATTTAACTCTGTCACGGATGAAATGCAGACATGGAAACAAAGCTGTATTAAAATCTATGAAATTCTTACCACATGTACTTTTATTTATTTTTTTTTTAAATTCTCTCTTTTTGTTTTTTTTTTTACTCACTTTTGAAACACGGGTAGGGGCCAGGGAGATAGTTCCATGGCACAAGTTCCTGCCTGGCTAGTGCAGGGTCGTAAGTTCACAGGTACACAATAACATCTATTTGGTGGAAACTGTGCTTCGTCAGGTTCTAAGCGAAGCTACAGTTTTAGGCCGCCTATGCGCGAAGGCAGTTGTAGCACTTCTGATTTTATTTTCAGTAAGAGAGTAGATTTCCAGCGACCGCAGGTAGTACTGCTGCACATCATCGGAAGGTGGAGCGCTGCCACGGTTTCTCCCAGTAACAGCCGATCCTCGAAGACATAAAAAAAGTGGAGTTTAAATTATATCTTTCTCGCTGCGGTTAACCTGCTTCAGGAGAGGTCAGTATGGGATGGATGTTTGCCAAAAATCCTCTTTGGCCAGGTCCCCACTGCCCAAGTAAAGTAGTAAATTGGGAAGTGAGCCAATTATGCAAATAAGTCAAGCTAAAAAGCACTTTCCGTGAAACTCTATCAATAATTTACCTAAGTTGTGTTGTGGGAGTTTGGGCGACAACCAAGGTCAGAGCGCCAGAGGACAGCATCCCCAACTCTTATTTCCTCCCTCCCTGCCTGCCTCCTTCCCTCCCTCCCTCTCTCCCTCCTC
>PVJA010044307.1:0-16248 GCA_004027025.1 Myocastor coypus | reverse complement strand
TCTCTCTCTCTCTCTCTCTCTCTCTCTCTCTCTCTCTCTCTCTCTCTCTGTTTTTGTATTTTTGAGACACGGTTTCATTATGCAGTTCAGGATGCCTTGAGCTCACTTTTGTAGCCCAAGCTAGTCTTGAACTTTCACTGATCCCCCTGCCTCAGCTTCCCAAGGGCTGGGATTGCAGGTGTGAGCCACCACGCCTGGCCTTTATTTATCTTTTAAGATATGTCCTAAGTCATAACTGTATGATGCAGGCAGCTTATAACCCTGAATTATTTCATCCAAATTTATTTTATGCTAGTACTATTTTTTCCCCCTGCAGAAACAGGGATCCAACTCAGGATCTTGCACTTATCAGGTAGGCACTTGTACCCCTGTGCTATCTCCCTAGCCCCTTATTCCAGTACTTTTTTTTTTTTAAATAAAATGGAACTATCACAGTTCCATTTACCACTTAATTTTGACATATCTTGTTATAGTGTAATGTACTCCATCATCATTTTGGCTTGAAGTTCACAAGGATGAAACCTGCAGATTTAGAGTATGTATCTGCAAACTGATTAACTCACAATGCACAATTTTTAAGACTGTAGTCTCCTTTTTAAAACCTGTGATAAGTAACTCTAATTGTTATGGTTACCTAAGAGCAAGATTTATCCTTTGGAGGCTTGACTACCAGTTCTGGAAGCAGGGAAGGAGGCTGGTAGTCAGAATGCATGGTCAGACACTGAATCGCTGGCTGTAGAACTTGAGGCACTGGAGAAGGAGGCAGAATTACACAGTGGTAAAACTGGTTTGGTGTTAGATTGAACACAAACTAGGCTTGATAGCACCCTAGCCTTGAGACTTTGAGCGTGTTACAAAACTAACAGTTTTCTTGCTTATAAAATGATATGAACATAAACCTCTTTCCCAGATTATTGTGCATATCAAATTGCATCGTTTCTTTTGTGCTGTGTAGGCTATAACATTCAGTAGTCTGAGTGCTATTATTCATAGCATCCTGTGTGTGATATGCTAATGACGTACTCTTTCATTTGTCAGTCCACTTTAATGTCAAAACCAAATTCAGAAGGTTGGGGAAAAATTAAGTTCACTACTCATCGAAGCTGTCACTTCATGGATGTCAATAGACCATTCATTTCACTTCCTTCACCAACTCGGTCAGTAAGTACTGAGGGTCACATGGTGTGGATAAGATGGCATGAACTGGTTTTCATGAATAAGACAGAGAGTCTACCTTCAGACAACCAGATCATCATCTGCAGAAGTACCTATAGGTGAATGAAAATTACAATAATGTGTCTTAGTGAAAGAAAAGAAGCTAACTTTTGGGAACAAACAGGAAGGGGAAAAGCCCATAAAGGGAATGGAGCTTTATTTAAATTTAAATTAGACTATTTACTTTATAAGAAAAAGCAAAGCAACAACAGCTAGTATTACACTAGAGGCTTACTAGACCATGGAGATGTGTTCAGCAGAACTTGAGAGAAATTAGAGGACATGGCCATACAGTCCAAGACCCACAGAGCCAGAGCTGCTTTTCCTACCCAGATCTCGAGTAAAGCCACGTTTTCCCAGCCACACTCTGTTGTTTATGGCAGATTGCAGGGCTAGGAACTGGGCCACGACCTGCAAACTTACACTCTGAAAAATATGGTGCCTATGTGGGGCAGCCAACCCATCTGGGCAATGCTGAAACCCTGTAATTTCCACCCGTCCCTACAGCAGAGTTTCCCTTTCATTTGATAGTAAGGTGGCAATTAAACTAAAATGTGATACAGTGCACAAGAAGAAGGCAAAGGAAAAGCTTGAGAGCCTCCAACTGAAAAAGGAAGGAAGTTTATGGTCAGAGTAATTAGATTCTCTCTGTTACACATAGGCACATAATTGAGAGTTTCATAGAACAGTCTGTATATTTCTGACTTTCACAAAAAGCTCAGCTTATAGGCAGCACTGCCTTTCAACAAAAATATCATACATATTCTAAATCTTTTTCTTACTCTGCTTTAACTTGGAAAGTTTCTTGAACGTAGCTTTATAGCAACCTGAGCAACTTATATCTAACAAAAAATGTAATTGTGCATCATTGTTAGGCAAAACTTAATATTATTTAATGGTAGGAAATTATTTTCTACAGCACCTACTCACTTTTCTGTGGCCATCACATCTACCAGCTTACCAACTCATCAAATTCATCTGAGCCTTTTTTCTCTTTTACAGCAATTTGTTTTCTGTTAGTTTTAGAAAGAACATAAGGTATTCCATATGAATGGGTGATGAGCATGACTTAACATCTCTTGATTTTAAGAAATTCCAACTTTTGATGAATTATCACAATCAAATTTAGGCTCAAAAGCACAGAAGTAAAACTTCATTACTTTCCTAGGTAGGGGAGAATGAGGATGTAATTATGCAGGCTCAGGACTCTGCCAACTGTTGTGAATTATGGATTGGCCCAATGTAATAAAAATGTAGCGAGGCTTTGTCTTACATTGTCAATTAAGTAAACTTCTGGTGTAGTGACAAAGATTTGATTTATGTTGCCCTCCCCTTAATTCTTTCAAAAGTGAGAAATCACAGAACTACCTTAATGTTTCACAAGATTAATTGTCCATAACGCCAATTTGGTTTGCGTGAACTCAGAACAGCTGTAATTATGCTCACCTTCCCCAGTGACTATACCTAAGAAAATATTCCTGGGTTACAAGTTCCATCCTGCTACATTTAAGAGGCCAAACTAAACACAGTGAAATTTGCTTATTTCACCCTTTCCCTGAATGCTGTCTTACAGTTGATGTTCAAATTTCAAAGTCCTTGCAAAGTTTCTAAACTGCAGCGTTGCCAACATTTAAGTTTTTAAATTTTTCACCACCTTTGCATAATAAGATTTTTTTTTCAGTCCAGACAATTACTTTTTCATTCATATTAACCTTTCTACATCCACAGAATCAGCTAATAGAAAGAAAAGGAAAGGAAAGGTAAGTTAGAATTTCAGGTCCTCCTCTATCATCTTGAACTGACCTCTGATGTGTTATCTGCGATTCTTTTTGTCACTAATACTATGATCATCCTAAAGTGCTTGAAAAACTACTACTTTTAGGTCTCTGTTTGAGGAATAGTTTTCTGTTCATCCCAGTTTTCTGAATACCCCAACCCATCAAAGAGTATACTCTTCCTTAAGCTTAAAATTTTAATTGATACAGCAATTTTTGTACCTGTTTATTAGATATAGTACAATATGTTAATTTATGAATCTAATTTGGCTTTTTAAATAACTGCTGACAGGGCCAGCCTGATAGCTCAGCAGACTAAAGTGCCTGATTAGGCAGAATGCAGGCAGGTTCCATCCCCAGACTGCCTTGCTGGACTTGCCTGTGGGGCACAGAGATGGCAACTGAGATTGGATGTGGTGCCTACAGCCTGTAATCCCAGCACTTGGGAGGCTGAAAACAGGAGAATCACTATGAATATTATCTATGTAGTGAGACCCTGTAGACCCTGTCCTAAATGTAGAAATATGAATAAATAAACCAATAAACAAATAACAACTGCATATATATTTCTTTCTGCATGAGTAAGTCATTTTTAATTGTTTTCAGTTATTAGAGAAGGAGCTCAGAGATCCATATATTTTAAAACTTTAATCTAATCTGTCTTTAAAAGCAGAAAGTAAATGCCAAAACACTATGTATTCAGTTTCAAATGCAGCTGTACTAAAAATATAGTTCAAAAGTTTCAATGAGATTTTTGCTACCAAGTGTTCTTAAAACTGCTTTCCTCTTGAGGCCTATGTTCTGTGAAGTAAAGCTATTCTGAGCTTTTTGGGTGCAATAGGAAGAAGAAAAAAATTTGAAATGGGAAAAAAAGTGAAAACATAGGCTCCAAAACATGTGCAGCTTAATAGACACCGTAATGAGGCACCAGCCAGAGTATGCCAGAAAGTTTAAAAGTACCTTAGAGATTTATACAGAAAAGTTAAGTGCTCAGAGTCCCAGCATTACTTAAAAGAGGCCATGCCAGAAAGGAAAAAAAAAATACACATCATCACGTCAGAAAGACTGCACTGGGTCCAGTTTTTCATTTATTGTATGACTCTGAGAGAATTATTCAAAGTCCTTAATCTCATTTGTCATATTTTTAAAAGGTAAATAAATACTATAATACTGCAATAAATGTAGATGAGAACTTCCCACTGCACAACAGTAGAGTACTTCCTAGAGACACTCAGACTTCTGCCGCCAGCAGTGCTACCTACACTTCAGAAATGGTGTCTGTGTTGGTGCAATTTTCCCTTGCCTTCCCGGACACTAGAGAGGAATTTGCTTGTTCCTAGCCCGGCCAAACAATGCCCATTGCTAAAAATCTGGAATTCAGTGTAAGGCACAAAACTTAGCTTGACTTAGCTTTCTGCATCCTAGTTCTAGTTCTAATCCTTTGCGGTGTTGCTGCCATTGAGAAATCATACCATGGCATAGGTCCGGTTTCCCATAACAAATTCTCTCTTTATCCTTAAGTTTGCACAGATTAACTTTATTCCCCAGCAAAAAGAAGTGCTTGAACTGAGAAGAATGCAAACCTCATACTGCAATTGTAAAGCTTTAATTGAATAATTACGAAGTATTATTCAGTCCAGTGCCTAGAATTCCATTTAATAGTCACTCAATTTTTACTTTGCATCCTGGAGGGAGATGGTTTCTTATCTTTTCTAGTTGTTTGACATAGTCTACTGTTTCTTATATTTCCAATTTATAGATGAGGAAATACAGACCTAGATTGATTTGACAACTTATTCATATGTATAAATTCATTCAATTATTCACTGAATATTTATATGCAACTAATGCAAAGCAGTCCTATGTCAGTCATTTGAGACACTAGGACACAAGCAGAGAAAACCATCTCTCTCTTCAGTTTCAATGAAGCTCACATATAGTACGTTTCCAATATGGCCATCGTAGCATCCATATTCTGTGGCTCTTCAGATGTTCAAAACCTACTGGTATCCTGCATAAGAACTTCCTACAGAGAGTACAAGTTGTTTGAGTTCTCACTTTTCCTTATTCATACATCACAAAGTGTTTCAATAATTTGTTTACTTCGGGAATTTTGCTTGGCCAGCTTTGATTCTAAATTGAAAAATCATAGTTGACTTTTTACTGTTTCTGGTAAGATTTATAAAACATATTTGTAAATCCATATGGTGGCAGAAGCTAACATCCATTAATTATTTATTTCTATGTTCCAAATGCCATTTAGAGGTGATCCCTATACAACTTAAAGTGTACTAGTACATTGATAGGATATTATAAAAGAAGTTGACATTTCAGTAGAGAAAATGATACCATAGAAGGCTTAAACTTGGTCATATGAAAGAATGAATAGTAGAATCAGACTTTATGCCTAACTCATGCGATAGCAAATTCAGCTCTCTAATGATTACTCTGTTACCTAGAACATAGTATGATAACAATACTACACAAAGCCACTACCATGCATAAAAGCCTTATTGTGTGCCCCTGTCCTGCTAAGCTTGCATAATGTCTGTTACTTTGTCTAGCTGCCAATATGTATCTAAAGCCAACTTCTGTAACTATAATTATATTACATGTAATTTTGAAGCTCTATATAGCAAAATTCAACTTAGGCCTTGCCTCACTTATTCCAAATTCTACTTGGCATGCTCAAATTTTGTTGAAACTAGATCTTCACTTTAGAAGATATATGGTTTATTTCATATCTTTCACAAAAATAAAAACAAACAAAAATGTGTATTTATTTTAAACCCGGTATACAAGTGGGAATCACCTGCCAAAATATTTTTAAAGTAAAACCTTAGCGAAAAGGTTAGACCTCCAATCGCATTTGTCCTTTATTGCAATATTCCTGGCATGCTGTGATGTGTGGCTATTTCTAACACCTATTTCCAGCTTTACTTGCACTTGATTTATGATCAAATTTTGTGACTTGCCCCAGTCTCCACCCCACTGTCTACAAATTAGTGAACAGAAGCTTTAATATCATGCTGTAATTCTCCATAATAGGTATAGGGTCTCTGTAACACTGAGCTGGGAAGTAATTTGAGCTGCATTTAGACATAGAAGGATCAAGTGGTATGATTTATCTCAAGGTACAAGACAGGTAGCACAACTGCAGGCACTTGCAGAACATTTGTTTTCCTCAGGCTAGGGGTACTCTCAATAAGGAAAAAATAACGATAACCCTCCCCCACAAAAAAAGAACAAGGACCCAAAATGTGTACTGTCAGATGCAATAGAAGTTTTTCTTCAGTATTAGGAGATTAATGTGGCAAGGGAGCAGCCTGCTCTGACAGCCCTGCTTGTGCCCTGAGTGACTCGGTCCGTTGCACGTCGATTCAATTCTCCTTGCAATGGAAGATTTTATTGCCAGGTCTGACAATGGTATCTATCACTCCTATTCATTTCCTATCATTTAGGCTTCATTACGCATGGTCAAATCTAACTGAAACCAAGGCTTGTCTTGTGGTTTCTCTGTATCCTTGGGATGAAATTAAAATTGTGGATTTTGATGACAAGCTGTATGTCTATTTTATACTTTCTTAGATAACTTTTAGTTCTAATCCACCCCTTGGTTTCCATCTATGAAATGCTAGCTTACCTGTTACATCACAAAATCAAGTCAAAGACTCACTTTCTTATTTCGAGGATTCATTTCTCTATTGCTTCAATGTCTAGTTGTTTTACTCTGGTGATACTATGGCAAATTAATAAGCCATGGATGCATCTATCAATATCAATATTAATTGCTTTTTTCTAGTGACATCATATTGTAATTTTTCACCGGGATATAAAATTTGAATAACAGGGATCTCAACCATCTTAGGCTTGATATGTGTTGAACAGCTATGACAGAAAGTACTCAATGTATATTTGGTGAAAATGCACATTTAGATGATAATACTGCTGTTATGTGTAATGACATATAGCAATTTTCATGAAAGATTTTCTTTAAAACTATTACCCATAAAACACTACAGAGATATATAGTTATCTATCTATCTATCTATCTATCTATCTATCTATCTATCTATCTATCTACCTATCTTGTTCAGCAAGAAAATCTTGCACTCCTCATTTTTCAATTATTTTAACTCAGAATTCTACTTATATGCCTATGAGGCAATTTAATGCAAATAAAAGGACACTAAGTACCTACTATGGGTCTAATAATAACCATTAACATAACATAAAGCTATTAAAGATCACATTCCCCTCATATTTGTGACAACCGCGAATTCTCCTAGTTAACTCATAATTTCATCTGTAATTTGCCTTGTTCACTCTCACAAGAGTTCCAGTTTGCATGACTATTTGCATGATCATTCTGGTTTTTATATTATTGACTTATATTTGCATTAAAATGTTTTGAATCATTTCTAATTTCTCTTCATTATCTCTGAGCTGCTTAAATTTTGTTAGCCTCTAACAATTCGAATGAATGCTTCAAGCAACAATCCCTTGGTTTACAATCCAGCCGTACTGTATAAAATATTGTGCTAGTTTTCACGTGTGTTCATGAACGACATTAAGTGTTCAATTTAAGAGTTAAAATGAATTTCGTTGGAATATACCACCAAGAATTACAATCACATTTCCATGGCAATAAGTTTCGCAAGCATAAATGCATCTGATAGCTGCTATAGCTGAATGTCTGTTGTTGAAATTTCAAACATAAATCAAATTAACCAATGTGCTGGCAGTAGATTTTCTCCACATAATTGAAATCAGCAGTGATAATTATTTGGGAATAGGTTTATCCACTAGAAGTGACAGTCACACTTCAAGTTTCAAACACAATTTATAAGTACGTTGCTTTAGGTTAGATTAATATAATTCCCAAATGAACTTTCTCTAGATTATTTGAAAATTTATGCAATATCATTTCAGTTATAATTATTAAAGAAGTACATTTTCAACTAGTAGGATTCATCCAAGTTTAGGATCCAGGTCAATAAAAATTCTATTACCTGTTCTTTTCCCTTCACTGTATAAAACATTACTACTTTTATTTTTGTGGTCACTCCCCTTTTCCTCCTACTATTCAAGTGCTGTCATTCAATGTTTCCAAGTATCTTATTTATTTATTTGTTTGTTTGTTTGTTTATTTATTTATTTATTTATTTTGGAACCAGGGATTGAACTCGGGTCCTCATGCTTGCCAAGCAAGAACTTGTTCTACTAAGCTCTCTCCCCAATGCCACCCCCAAAGATTTTAAAACTTGTATTATATTTTCTTTTCCCGGAAAAGTCCATGAAAACTTGACTCTTTCATGTCTGTCTCTTCAACCATCAGGAATTTATGTTTGCTTAACTCTTCGCCTAAAAATAGTAGTGTGACAACTTTGTATAAGATCAGTCTAAAAATGCATGAGTGTCACTCCTATGTCAGACAATAGTTCAGTGTTTTCATACTCATTACTGCATTTGTTCCTTAGAACGTGTGAAGTGAGTCTTTATCCTTTGCTCCTTGAGTAATATGTATTTGGCCTTTGCAGAAAGATTAAACAGCCTGAGATTAGTAACCTCATACTTTCCCTAGAATGTATTTCAGCATGTTGTTATACTGTATCACAAATCTGAAATCATGTCCCCTGCCAGTGTGCAGTGTGCAAACTACCTATGACTACATTAGCACAAGTTCTATGTCTTGAAACAACATGAATCCGTGTGGAACTATTCATGTGAATTGGAAGTTAACTAAGTTCTTTTTATCCATGATTTCCACATGAACCAATTCACCAGTATTTGATTTGAAGTTGTTTATAAATTGTATATTTGTGATAAAAATTATGCCATGACTACATCAGCACATGCACACAACAAGCTGCTTGATAAAAGACATGTCTGCATCTGTGGTTCTGGAGAAATGCACTGGTCTTGGATTAAGTTACAGGTGCTACAGACTCTGAAACGTGGGGACTTTGATATTGTTATGATGGTCAAAGGTGGAGGCCACCTCACACACTGTTTCTAGTGCAGTAGTTTTTTTAACTTTATTAATTTTAAAAAGAAGGAAATAATGAGAAAGTTCCAAAATACTTTAGTAGGAAAGTCACAGAAATTAATACATTGCATACTGTTATCTTCATAGTTGTTCAGAGTACAAGATGCAGTCATGATAACTTTCATAAACACTACTAGCACAAATATTTCTTCCCATTGAACTAAGAGAAAGTAGTTGTATGTATAGTGTAAGAGTCCATAATAATAGTGGGTTATCAGCGGAACTGGCAATATTGGAAGCTTTTGACTTGATCCTTTTACAGATCAGCATATTCATATGGCATTAGTTTTTATACTTCATGGCTAAATTTTTCTGCTGGATGACTAACACTAAGTTAAAACAAGACCTACATAACAAAACGAGGAACTTTTGTATCTGTTAAGGTCCATCAAATCCCCTCAGGATTAATTCTAGAACAACAATACGGCACCTTGTAGATCTTTTGTCAGTGTCAGCCATCTGGATAAGTCACTGCCATTGCTTGACCAGTTTGTTCTCTGTGAAATCCTGAAAGAATCTTTGCTCTCTAGATGGCTCTCCTTAAGCACACTATAGGTCATTGATCCCTTTCCTCTGTGGCCCCATAATCTCTTTCAACAGAAAATGTGGGACACCACTGACTTAGAGGATGCTACAGTACAAATTCTCTTATGTCCTGAGTCCTCATTAACCTAGAGGGACTAGGGCCAAAATCTTGTCAGTCTTTGTAACCCATGCTTTTCTTTCTTTCTTTATTTATTTATTTATTTTTTTTTGGTCTGCAAACTTAAGTTGTTAACCCTCCAGTGACACTATTATCCTGTAACGTAGGCACTTGAGTTTTATCATCACTGTCTTTCTGAATAGCAAACAACTTGGACTTAACATGGAATCAGTATTTTTCCATCAATCATTGATATTCTAATAAATTCCTATAAAACGTGTTTAAAAATTACACATTGTCACATAGAAATTTAGAAATATAGCCATATACAAAATTGTAGCAGGTCAATCCTATGGCATCTTTTCCTTGCCTCCTAGTCTCCTTGCTTAGCCTTTAAAAAAAGACAAGCATTAACTTGAGAGAGTATAGCAATAATCGATATGACATTAGAGGCAGCACTCATCCAAAAGACTAGAATAACAGGCATTTTAAGCATGATTTATAGTATTACACATTATATATTCAGTGCAGTTGCTTACTTCCCAGATATTAGCAGGTATAGGTAGTCAGGGTGAGAATTCTCCCAATTAACTGCTAGTTTCAAAACCTGGAGATTCTTAGGACCATTGTCTAAATCATCCTGTGTATATAAGTGCATGATTTTTACCCTGCCCTGTTTCCTAACTTTTCTGCTGGCTGTCTCTTCATTATACAATCCTTAAACTCTTGATTTCCACTTAGCTGTGTTATGCCATTCCATTTTTATTTCTTTTGAGTTCTTCCACTAGGGATACTATACAATATTTATAAATGTATGTCTGGTTTATTTCACTGATGAGTATATATTCAAGATTCATTGACTTATATGTGAAGGCTTTGAGTTTATCATTCTTTAAAGCTGAGTAATATTTCCTTGTATAAAAACACCACATCTTTTCCAATCATTCTTCAGGTGTTGATCATTTTTGTTGTTTCCAATAATTGGCCGTTACAAATTGTGCTGCTATAAACATAGTTGCACAAATATTTCTATGATGTGAAGTTTTCTGTTCTGGGAAAATTCCCAGAAGGGGAAGCTGGATCGAATTGGATTTCCAGTCCTACTTTTTAAGGAGTCTCCACACTGATTTCCATAATAGTTGTACAAATCTACATTCCCTCCAGCTGTTCCTTTTCCCCCATGCCTCTCAAACATGAGTTGTTGATTTCTTTAAGATAGCCGTTCTTTCTGGGTTGAGATGGTGTCTAAGTGTTGTTTTAATTTATATTTCATGGATGGATAGTGATGTGAAGCATTTTTTTTCTTATCATGTATTTATTAGCTTCTAGTATTTCTTCCTCTGAGAAGCTTGTGTTCTTCTAGGATGCCCATTTCAGGACTGGGTCTTTAAATTTTGGAGCCATATTGTTTTTTAGTTTTTTTATACATTCTAGATAGAATGCCTTTGTCTGAATATTTATTAGTTAAGATGTGTTCAAAATTTGTGTGTTCTCTTTTCATTTTGTTGTTAATTTCTTTTGATGTACAAAAACTTCTCAACGAGACCCCAGTTGTATATTCCTTCAAGGGTTAAACATGCATTTTAATTTCTGTCCATGAACTCTATGTCTACTCTAGTGTCTTCAAGATTTCCTCCTACTTCCACTTCCAGGAGATTTAGTGTTTATGCTTTAATACTGAAATCTTTAATCCATTTTGACTTGAGTTAGTTCATGGTGACTGACCTGAGTCAAGCTTTTGGCATATAGAGATCCAGTTTTTCCCCCCGCACCATTTGTTAAAGAAGCAATATTTTCTGCACTACACATGTTCGACTTTTTTGTTGAAGATAAATTGCTGAGTGTATTTATATTTGCTTCTGCATCTTCTAATCTATTCCACTGATCCTCACGTCTATTTTTGTTTTTGTTTGTTTTTTGGCCAATAGCATGCTCATTTAATCAGAGGTGCTTTGTAGAATAATTTTATGACAGGAATTGTAATGCCTCCTGCCTTATCTTTGTTGCCCAGGATTGTCTTTGTTATTCTAGGTCTTTTCTGGTTCCAAATGAACTTTAGGAATGATTTCTCTAGTTCTGTGGGGTATGTTGATGTTATTTTGATAGTGATTGCATTAAATTTGTATAACAATTTTGGGAGTATTACCATCTTCACAATATTTGTTCTTCCTAACCAGGAGCATGCAATATTTTTCCATTTTCTAAAGTCCTCTATGATCTCTTTTTTCAGAGTACAGTAATTTTCATTGAATAGATCCTTTACTTCTTTAGTTTGATTAATTCCTAAATATTTCATTTTCCATGGTAGTGCTATTATAAAAGGTATTGTTGCTCTAATTTCTCTCTCAGTGTGTCTGTTATCTGTACAGAAGAATACTATTGACTTTTGAGTATTGACTTTGAAACCTACCATGCTGCTGGATTTGCATAGTAATTCTAGTAGCCACTTAATGGAGTTTTTTGAGTCTTCCATGTAGAATATCATGTTATCTGTAAATAATGATAATTTCACTTCTTCTTTACTGATTCTTATTCCTTTTATTTCTCTCTCTTGTCTAATGGCTCTTGCTAATGATTGCAGAACTCTATGCAAGTGTCAATAGAGGAATTCCTTGTCTTGTACCATAATGAGAGTAAAAGACCTCAGTTTTTCCCCATTTGCAATTAAGTTTGTCATAGAAGGCTTTTATCAGATAGAAGTAAAGGCCATCTATTCCAGTTTTCTGTAGGATTTTGCACATGAATGAGTGAGGGAATTTGTCAAAAGCGTTTTCTGCATCAACTGAAATGATCATGTACGGGGCTGGGGAGAGAGCTTCATGGCACAAGTGCCTGTCTGGCAAGTATAAGTTTGTGAGTTTGAATCCTAGTCGTGCAAAAAAATAAATAAATAAATAAATAAGAACAAGAAGAAAAGAAGAGAAAGAAAGAAAGGAAGGAAGGAAGGAAGGAAGGAAGGAAGGAAGGAAGGAAGAAGGAAGGAAAGAAAGAAAGAAATGATCATGTAGTATTTGGATTTGGCTTATTAATATAGAGTATTACATTTATAGTTTTGCATATGTTGAACCATTCTTGCATCACTGAGATGGATCCTATGATGTTTATGGTGTATAATCTTCTTAATGATTTGCTGAATTCTATTTATGAGGATTTTATTGAGGATTTTAATATCTACGTTAATGAGAGAGATTGGCCTATAGTTCTCTTTTTTAGTTGCATATTTCTTTGGTTTTGCTATCAGTATAATACTTGCCTACAGGATTCATTTTGGGAGGATTGTATCTTTTTCAACTTCATGGAAGAGTCTGAGAAGGATTGTGATTAAATTGCTGTAAATTTCTTGTAGAATTTGGGTGTGAATGCATGAGGACTTGGACTTTTCTTTGTCAGTAGGTTTTTTTGTTATTACATTTTATATTTCATTGGCTGTAATTGAGTCATTGAGAATTCTTATATCTTCTTGCTCTGGTTTTGGTAAATTGTACTTTTCTATGAATCTGGCTATTTCATCTGTGTCTTCAATTCTGTGAGAGTAAACATTTTCAAAGGAGCTATTAATGATCTCCTGAATCTGCACTGGGTCTGTGGTAATTTCACCATTTCCATTCTTTATCGATTGAATTTGAATCTTTTATTTCCTGTTTTTGATGAGGTTAGCTAGGGGCTTATCAATTTTATTTAATCTTTCAAACAACCAGATTTTTGATCCATTAATTCTTTGTATCGTTTTCTTTGTCTTGATCAAATTAATTCCTGCTCTTATCTTTATAATTTCCTCCCATCTTTGGGCTTTGGGTTTCGTTTGCACTTCCTTTTCTAGTCGGTTTAGGTGCTCAAGGAGATTATTTATTTGTTCCTGTTCTGTTTTCTGAATGTGTGAGTTCAGAGCTATAAATTTCTCTCTAAGAACTGCTTTCATGGCATCTCCAAAATTTCAGTAGGTTGTGTTTGAATTATCATTAAAGTGTAAATATCGTTTGACTTCTTATTTAATTTCATCTGTAACCCACTGGTTGCTGAGAAGGGTGTTGTTTACTTTCCATTACTTCTGGGGTTCTTGTGATTTCTGTTGTCATTTATTTCCAGTTTCATTGCACTGTGGTCAGATAATATGTATGGAATAATTTGTATTTTCTTGCACTTACTTAAACATGACCTATGAACTAGTATGTGGTCTATTTTAGAAAAGTGTCCCATGGGTAGCTGAAAAAATGTGTATTCTGAAGTGTTTGGGGGGAATACTCTGTATATGTCTACTGCGCCCACTTGTTGCATATTCTAGTTCAGTTGTGCTTTTTTCTTGCTAATCTTTTGTCTTCTTGACTGTCTTTTTGTGATAACGGGATTATCCTGTTAAGATTGAGGTATTGGTTATTACATTTTCCATGTCCATTTTTCTTTTATAGTTGAGTGTTCCCTTGTTGGGTACATACATATTTATGAGTGCTACCTCTTCATCATGAATTTTTTCTCGAATCAATATGTAGTGACCTTCTTTATTTCGTTTGATCAATCTTGGTTTGAAGTTTCGACTATCTGAAGACAGTATTGCTACCCCTTTTTTCTGAGGTTCTGGGGCATGTAATATTGTTTTCCATCCTTGGACTTTCCACCTATAAATATCTTTCTGAGTTAAGTGTGTCTTTTGTATACAACATATTGTTGGATTTTTTTTTTAATTTTTATTTTTTTATTTATTTATTTTTTTTTTGTCTTTTTGAGACCGGGTCTCGCTATGCAGTTCAGGCTGGCCTTGAGCTCACTTTGGTAGCCCAGGATGGTCTTGAATTCACACCGATCCTCCTGCCTCAGCCTCCTGAGTGCTGGGATTACAGGCGTGAGCCACCATGCCAACTGGATTTTGCTTTGTAATCCAATGTGTCAGTCTATTTTTTAATTGGAGAATGAAGTCGATTTACTTGATGATTATAATTGAAATGTATTGACATGTTCGACGTGGTTTCTACATACTATTGTTTACCCCCTTTTCTCCTGTTTTTATTTGGTTGCCCTATTTGGTGGGCTTTTTTTTTTTTTTGCATTTCTATTTGTGGAGTTCTGGTTATTTTCTTTCCTCTTTAGAATGACTTTTAGTAGTCTGTGTAGGGTTCACTTGGTCTTCATGAAGTTCTTTAGTGATTCTTTGTCATGGAAGTATTTCACTTCTCCATCAAACTTGAAAGAGAATTTTGCATGGTATAACTGTCTCGGCCAGAACTTGTTTTCATGAAGGACTTGAAACACCCTACTCCATGTTCTTCTTGACTTCATGGTCCGTGAAGAGAAATCTGCTGTTATTCAGATCAGTTTTCCTATAAATGTGTTGTTTCTTTTCTCTAGCTGACTTTAGTGTATTGTTCTTGTGCTAGATTTCTGGGATCTTGACTAGTATATGTCTGGTTGTGATTTTAATTGTGCTGATGTTAGCTGGAGTTCTATATGCTTCAGTTACCTGAATACCAGAATGTTTTCCCATATTTGGAAAATTTTCTGCTATGAGCTCTGCCCATATTAGCATTTATATTGACTCCTTCTTTTTTGTTGATACCTATTAGACTCACATTTTCAACTCTTCATAGTCTTTCAGATTTTGAATCATTTTCCTGCATCCTAGTTGTTTTTAAGAGATCCTTTCTTACCTTTTCACTAGCTGCAACAGTGTCCAGTTCTGAATCTCTATCTTCACTTTCATTCAATTTGCTTTGCCAGCTTGTGATTGAGATTTTAATTTCCTATGTATCTCTTTCAGTTATCTTCATGTGATCTGTTTCTTTGCTATATTACCCATTCAAGGAATCCATCATTCTTTTTATCTGCTGTAGTTTTTACTCATGTACTCAATAGGACCAGTTGTTAATTCTTTCATTATAGCTATCCTTTCTGTTCTTCTTTGCTTCAGTGATTGTTTATGATCTGATTTCCTCTATACCTTTATGCAGTTGTTTCTTTTCTTCAGACATTATTAATTCAGCAATTTCAGGTATGTAATTCCCAGTTTCTTCTATGCTTTTGTCCCCTGCATTTGTTCTGGGTGGGCTCAGGGACTGAGATTGTATTTTGCTACTTCTCTTTGTCATTTTGTGTAGTACTGTCCTCTGGCCTTTGGTGTAGAGTTTTGGTATAATTATATCCTTAGAGTCAATCAAAGTTCTTACACAAGAGAGAGAATACTATTAAGGTAGTTATAATTTTATATTTACGGAATGACAGTAGGATACACTAGTGATGGGTAATGATATTTAGCATTTAACAAAGTTTTGTGTCTAACAGGTTTGTGTTTCAGACAATTAGAGCAAACATTATGTCTGTGCAGCTTATTAAATTGAGAACTTGTATTTAATTTAGATCCTCTAAGTTCTGTCTCATCACCTCTCCTTGATGTACCTGGGGTCTTCCCAGGAGATTAGTTCACCCAGTTACCTGTGGCACCCTCTGTAGATCAAGAGAAAAAGAGAAAAGACGCTCTCCTAGATCTGGATCTAGCTAAATGTCCTAGATTACCAGGTCTCAATCTACCATGCTTGAACTCCTTCAGATGTGTCTTAGGTCCTGGTGCTTTGTTCAGC
>PVJA010044306.1:5403-16342 GCA_004027025.1 Myocastor coypus | reverse complement strand
AAAAAAAAAAAAAAAAAAAAAAAAAAAAAAAAAAAGAAACAAAAAATATCTTGTGCGGCGACAAATGAAATAACTGGTAGCAATAGCTCAGTGCTGTAGGAGAGAGAGAGCACTAATCTACATATGATATTACTGGAAGTGTTTACACCTGATAGAAATGGAGTTTTTAAAAGAACATTAACTAGTGCTACAAAAAATACAGCATAGAAATGATAAAAGATTTTACTAAACAAAGTAAGAGGAATCCAACAATGCTTGCTGTTTTACATGGTGCTATCTTCCAGAGCTGTTGAGATTATCAAGTACAAATGTATAAACTTTGTTTAAAGAAAATAAAACAATAAAAATGAAGTTATTATAAATTAAGAGAGAAAAAAGATTGGAGTATAAAACATTTTAAGCATTGACTGCTCCTTTCAAAGGACCAATAGAAATTAAAACTATATTTATGCAAACTATTCTGCATATATACTTAAATATATTTTCCCTTCTTTCACTCGTCCTTTTCCCCACCCAGGTTTTACTTCCCACTGAACAAAATTTTTTCCCTTTCACAGTATCTGTTGTACCTTTTAGATTTTCAGTACTAGCTCAGTTTCTCACACTAGCAAGATAATATGATGTTAACACATGTAGATCTGATTTATTTCACTTATCAATATAGTTTCTAGCTGCATCCATTTATTTGCAAAAGCCTCAAATTCATCTTTTTTGTAGCTTAATAATACTCCAATGTGTAAAATATCATATCATTCCTCAGTTGAGGGGCATTCGGGCTGTTTCCAAGATTTAGCTATGAAAAATTGTGCTACTATAAACATAGATGCACATATAACACTGCAATATGATGATTTCAGTTCTTTTGGAAAAATACCTAGGAGGGGAATAGCTGGCCTGAATGGGACCTCCAATCCTAGGGTTTTTTTTTTTTTTTTTTTTTTTTGTCTTTTGGAGACAGGGTCTTGCTATGCAGTTGAGGCTGGCCTTGAACTCATTTTTGTGGCCCAGGCTGGTGTTGAACTTGCACCAATCCTCCTGCCTCAGCTTCCCGAGTGCTGGGATTACCACTCCCAGCTACTCCAATCCTAGATTTTTGAGGAATCTCCATACTGATTTTCATAATGGTTGTACCAGTCTGCACCAATAGCGGAGAAATGTTCCTTTTTCCCCACAGCCTCTCCAGCATTTGTTATTGGTTGACTTCTTCATGACAGCCATTCTTCTGGCATAAGATGGTATCTCAGCATTGCTTTAATTTGCATATCATGAATGACCAATGATGTTGAGTATTTTTAATATGCTTATTTACCATTTATATCTCTTCATTTGTGAAGTACATATTCAACTCAGATGCCCATTTTTGGATTGGGTCTTAGAAATTTGAAGGTAAGGTGGCAGAGTGTGTTTATAGTTGCTTAAATCTTTTAATCTGTTCCACAGAATCTCAGGTCATTTTTTTTTTTTTCAGTATGACTTATAGGTGAGTGTAGTGTAGCATGCAGAGCGGGGGATTAAACTGTGGTCCCCTGGCACCTGACTAAGTTTGCCCAAGCAAGTGCTTTAAACAACTGAGCTAATCCACAAGCCCCCTCAGGTCTGTTTTTATGCCAATATCATGCTGATTTATTGTAGTAGCTTTGTAGTATAATTGTAAGCCAGAGACTGTGATGTCTTCTCGCTTTCTTTCTTTGCCCAGGATTGCTTGTACTATTCTAGGTCCTTTCTGGTTCCAGATGAATTTTAGGAATGATTTTTATAGATTTTTGAGATATTCTAGCAACATTTTAATTAGGGTTACAATGAATCTGTATGACAATTTTGAAAGTATGGCCATCTTTATAATTGTGAGTCTTCTTATCCAGGAGGAAGGAATATCTTTGCATTGTGTGAAAATCTCTTCAATATCTTTTTCAGAGTACTACACTTTTTGCTATATAAATCTTTTACTTCTTTATGAGATTAATTCCTAAATATTTCAGTTTTGGGGTGTTATTGTGTAAGGCATGGTTTCCATAATTTTCTATGCTATGGATTTTTGAGTGTTGATTTTGAATCCTGCTATGCTACTGAAACTGGTTAATCTACAAGTCCCTTAGTGGAATTTTGGGGTATTTTATGTCATCTGCAAATAATAATAATTGCACTTCTTCTTTTCCCATCACTATTGCTTTTATTTCTTTCTGCTGTCTAATTGCTCCAACTAATATTTCCCAAACTAGATTGAACAGGAGTGGTGACAGTGAGCATCGTTGTGTCATTCCTTAAGTGAAAGCTTTCAATTATTGTCCACTAAGTATAGTGTTGCCTATTCATTGGTCATAAGTGGATTTTATCAGTTTGAGGTGAAGAACATCTATTCCAATTTTTTAAATCATAAATGAGGGTTAAATTTTGTCAAAAGCTTTTTTTTTGCATCGATTGAAATGAACATGTGATTTTTGTCTCTAGCTCTGTTGTTGTAGTGTATTACATTTATGGTTTTGTGTATATTCAACCAACCCTGCATTCCTGGGATGAATCCCATTTGGTTACGATATATAATGTTCTTGATGTCTTGCTGGTATTTTATTAAGGGTTTTTTTTTTTTTTTTTAAATCTATGTTCATGACGGAGATTGGCCTGTAGTTCTCTTTTTTGGATGGGTCCTTCTCTGGTTTCAGTATTAAAATAATACTGTCCTCTTTTAATGAGTTTGGCAGAATGTCTTCTTTTTTTGGTTTCATTAAGGAATTTGATAAGAGTTGTCATTAGGTTCCCCCCCCCCTATTTTTTTTAGAATTCCATTGTAAATGTATATGACTTGGGATTTTATTTGTCGACATGTATTTGACTACATTTTCAATTTCACTGGCTGATACTGGGTTATTCAGAAATTTTATAACTTCTTGGTTTAGCTTTGATAGTTCATATGTATCTAGGAATCTGTCCATTTTTTTCTGCATTTTCTATTCTGTGAGAGTAAAGATTTTGGAAATAAGTATTAATAATCTTAATTTCTATTGGATCTCTAGTGATTTCATCTTTTTCTTTCTTCTTGTCTTTTTTGTTTGCTTGGGTTTTTTTTTTTTTTTTTTTTTTTTTTTTTACCAAAGGTCTACAGGATGTTCAGGGTCTCACTACTAGATTGGACTTGTAGTGATCCGCCTATTTATAGCCTCCCAAGAGCTGAGCTTACAGGTGCACAACCATGCCCAGTCTCAATTGCCATCTTAGTACACCCCAGGGGTGGGGTGAGCATGGCAGCCCTCAGGGATTTAACCCCTGCCCCCTGCGTCTGTTTGCAGGTGCTTTAATTGACCGAGCTATTTTTTTTTTTTTTTGGTAGAAAATACTTATTATTGAATTGTTTTGAATTTGATACATCTCTTCATCATTTTGTAATTGAGCCATTAAACCTGCAGCTTCATCAACATCAATTGGTTCATTTTCATGATGTGATTAATTAATCTGCTCTTTCTGCCAAGGTTCAAGAGCCAGCCTTTGTGAGAAGTGTGCAAGTCCCTTCTGAATGTTTGCGAAAGCATTATCCATTCTGCGCACTTTTCATCATTCAGTGTTTATCTTCGTAAGATTAGTGTTAACTGATTTTGCTTTGCTTTGGACTTATAGTTTGTTGTTGTTGTTTTTGGGGTTGGCTATGTAGAATGCATTCTTGGACTTCTGCCCTCTTAATTTACTCTTGGCCATTGTCTTTGATATCCATGTGCTGCTTCTCAAGCAATTTTGTGAAGAGATGGAGACTGAGTGGTTGCTGCCACATTGCTGACCTTGGGCAGCAGTCAGCTCCAGGTGGAGCATGGGAGCAGGCAATTAAGAATCAAATCTCTTCTCTAATCCCTCTCCTGTGGAATGTTTTTTTATCTTCAGCTACAGTTTCTGCCATTGTCAGCAACTTTGTCTTCAAACACGATGGCTAGCAATGTTACCAACTAAACAGATCCTCGCTCCATCAATTCTCATGTGTTCAAGGGGGAATTTGAACACTTGTGGTGAAGAAATCTGATGTGGAGGCCGTCTTTTTGAAGTATGGCAACATTGGAGTTGCTCTGTTCAGAAGGGCTTTGCCTTTGTCAAGTATGTTAATGAAAGAAATGTCCGAGCTGCTGTAGCTGGAGAGAATGGCACAACGGGTACTGACCAGGTTTTAGATGTTAATCTGGCTGTAGAGCCAAAAGTGAACTGAGGAAAGGCAGGTATGAAATGATCTGCAGCGGAGATGTACAGGTCAGTACCAGAATGCCCTTTTCTGTCCCCTCTACTCAGCTTCTCTTCACTAGAACTATGACTTTCAACATGATTATTATGATGGGATGTACAGTTACCCAGCACGTGTGCCTCCTGCTATTGCTCAAGCTGTAGTGCCCTCAAAATGCCAGTGTGTAGCAGAAAACTCTTACACAAGAGACAAAAATGGCTTCAATTCTAAGAGTGGCCAGCGGAGATCTTCGTCCAAGTCTGGAAACTTGAAAGGTGATAACCTTCAGGCCATTAAGAAGGAGCTGACCAAAATAGAACAAAAAGTGGATTATTTACTGGAGAAGCTGGAGAAAACGGAAAAGGAACAGAGCAAAGAAGCAGCAGCGGAGATGAAGAATGACAAGACTGACGAGGAGCAGAACACCACTCCCAGAAGAAAGATGAGACCAATGTGAAGATGGGGTCTGAGGGTGCTGCGGATGCCTGCTGAGCAGGAGGATCTACTGGATGACAATGGAAATGAAGATCAGGCGGAGGACTCGCTGGAGTTGATCAAGGACGATGACAAAGAGGCTGAGGAAGGAGAGGACAGAGACAGCGCCAACGGCACCGATGGCTCTTAAGCACATGGTTGGATTTAGAAGTCTTGTCCCATTATTTCTTTATCTAGGTGCTGGTTTAAGATCAAAATTTCACCAGCTCCTCTCCCCTAGTATCTTCAGCACATGCTCACTGGTCTCCCTGCGTCCTACCATGGTCATCGCTGTCCTGCGCCTAGTGCCATTTTCACTTCCTTTGATGCTCCTAGTAGTTCTGTTAAGTCTTCTCCTGTAATTTTTGCTTTTTAATTTTGATACTTCTTTATGACTTAACAATAAAAAGGCTGCATGGTTAAATAAAAAAATGCTCCAGGGGATGCCATCTGCAAGCTCAAAGCCCAGGAATTTCTGGAAAGAAGGGCCCAGTCATGTTGGCTTTCGAGCCATAACCCGGCACCACTGAGCTATTTTGCTGGCCCTGATTTCTCCCTTTTCATTCTTCATTGCATTAATTTTAATTTTTCTTTCCTTCCTTTGATGAGGTTGGCTTGAGGTTTGTCGATTTTATTTATTCTTTCAAAGAAACAACTTTTTGGCCCATTAATTCTTTGTGTTGTTTTCTTTATCTCCATTGAATTTATTTCTACTTTGATATTTATGACTTCTTGCCTTCTTTGGGCTGTTGACTTGATTTGCTCCTCTTTTCTAGGAGTTAGAGATGCAGCATAAGATGGTTTATTTGGACTTGCTATGTTTTCCTGATAGGAGAATTTGTCACCATAAATTTCCCTCCCAAAGCAGCTTGCACTGCATCCCACAAGTTGTGGTAAGTTGAATTTTTGGTTAGATTGCAAATATTGTTTAATTTCTTCTTTAATTTAATCCGTGCCTCATTGATTGTTCAGGAAGGTATTATTTTCTTTCTATGTCATTATAGACTTTTGCTGTTTCTTTCATTAATAATTTCCAGTATCATTGGATTATCATCAGGTAATATGCATGGGACAATTTTGATTCCTTTGCATTTACTTAAGCTTGTTCTACATGCTTGTTATGATTTATGTCTAGTTGTTCCCCCAAAGCCTCATGTAGTCATTGGGTGGGGACTTCTATAGATTGAGACTTGATCCATGATCCCTGGGATTATGTGTTTTAATACTGACACGATTATCGGTCTGAGTAGGGCTGGGACTATGGGTGTGGTCTAGGGTGGATATCCTAAGGCAGAGAGCCTGATTGCAATATAAAGAGAGACAGAGAGACGGACTAGAACTGTTGCTCTCTGCTTCCCTGTTTGGTTGGCTACCTCTGCCACCATTTTGTTGCTGTTCCGCCGCCATGAACTGGATGCTTTCTGCCTTGTTCCACTCAGCCTTGGGCCAGCCAACTATGGACTGAAACCTCCACGAACCGTGAGCTAAATAAACCTTTCCTTCCTTCATTTTGAGTGTCGGGTATTTGTCCTAGCAATGAGTAGAAAGTAACTAAGACAGTGCTGGAACATGATCTGTTTAGGAGAACATCTCATGCGCAGCTGAAAACATGTTTTCTGAGGCTGTTGGGTGAAACACTTGATAAATGTCGACTAAGTCCATTTCTTCACAAGTGCAGTTTAGTTCTGTTATTTCTTTGCTCGTTTCTTGCCTGACTGATCTATCTCTTGTGTTAATGGGGTCTTAAAATCCCCCAATACAATTGTGTTATTGCTCATTAGATATTTTAAGTCTGTTAAAGTTAGTCCTATTCAGTTAGGTGCTGCTACATTGGGTGCACATATATTTACAATCGTTACCCTTTCCTCTTGTAGGCTTCCCCTAACACATATATCATGACTTTGTTTGTTTCTTTTAATCACATTTGGTTTGAAGTTGATAGTGTCAGCGACTAGAATAGCTACCCCTGCTTTTTTTTTTTTTTTAACTCCTGTCACATGGAGTATTACTTTCTATCCTTTGACATTCAATCTATTAATTCCTTTTGAGTTAAATGCGTTTCTTGTATGCAACATATTGGTAGATTTTTTTGTTTATCTGCTTTTTTGTTGATAAATTGAGGCCATTTCCATTGATAGTGATAACTGATATGTATTGGTTTATCTTTGTCTTGCTGTTTTCCTACTGTAGGATCCCTACTATTTCTCTTTGCTTAGTTGCTTCCTCTGCTCGGTTGTTCTCTTTGCTTGAACTTGTGGTTATCTTTGTCTCTAAAATATCTGTGTGTATTCTTTGCAGGGTTGGTTTGGTGGTCATGAACTTCTTCATCTATTCTTTGCCATTGAAGTATCTAATCTCTCCATTAAATTTGGTAGGGAGTTTTGAAGGATGCATCAATCTGTGTTGAAAGTTGTTTGCTTATAGAACCTCAAATGTCTGACTCCAAGTACTTCTTGACTTGATGGTCTGTACTGAGAAATTTGCCATGATGCTGAAGGACTTTCCATTACAGGTGATCTGTTTCTTCTCTGTAACAGTTTTTAATATTCTGTTCTTTTGCTCAATTTCTGGGACCTTGATTATGCGTACAGTTTAAAATTTATTTTGCTTATGGTTAGGTTGAGTTCTATTTGCTTCAGTTACTTGTATATCAGATTTTTCCTCATGCTTGGGAAGTTTTGTGCTACTATTTCTCTGAACACTTTTTTAAAATGTCTTTTGTGCTATCTCCAGCTATTTTGTTAATTCCTATTAGTCATATTATCTTTCTTTGCATAATCTTATAGCTGTTTTATTGTTATTTTATGGTTTCCTCTTTATTTTTAAGAGATATTTCTTTCATGTTCACTAGCTTCAATACTATGCTCAGGTCTAAAATTCTATCTTCTGTTTCATTCTATCTATTTTGCCAGCTTTGAATTGCACTTTTCTTTTCTTTTTTTTTTTTGAGACAGCATCTTACTATGCAGTTCAGGCTGGCCTTCAGCTCATTTTTGTAGCCCAGGCTGGTCTCGAACTCACACTGATCCTCCTGCCTCAGGCTCCCAAGTGTTGGAATTACAGATGTGCGCCATCACACCTGGCTGAATTGCATTTTTAATGTCTTGGATATCTGTTTGAATCTGTTTCCTGCATTCTAATTACTTCTTGTATTGTTCATTCAATGTTTCCATCATTTTCCTTGTCCCATTGTTTTTATATCTATGCCATCCTTAGATGTATTGAATAATTTTTTCATGGTTTTCATCATTTTAATTTTTACCTGAGAGATTATTTCTAGTCTGATTTCTTCCATAGCCTGATGGAGTTATTTCTTTACTGCAATTGCTATCATCTCAGCCATTTCAAGTGCGTGCCTTCCAAGTTCTTCTATGACCTTGTCTCCTGGGCTTATTTAGGGTGGGCGCAAAGTCTGAGATTGCCTTTTTCTCTTTCCTTTTGTAACTTTTTTCCAGTGATGGAAAATGGGTAGGTTTCAGGTCAGAAAGGCTCTCCAGAAAGTGGACAGGCAGGGCAGACTTTCCAAAGCTCTCATTGTACGGGTTTCAATGTGATTTCTACCTGATTAAAGGGAAAGGGCCAAGCCACAGTTCTGATGATGATGAGTGTCAGCTAAATTCGTGCAAGGTTCTCTTGACAGTAGGTTAGTGCAGGTAGTGTTCCACAAGGCTCCTTCAGGCCACTGAGGTAGTCAGGGCTCCTTGTTATTCTTCAGGGTGAGGTGGGGTGTCCAGACTCAACAAACTACAGGGGAGGGCTGAAGTGGGGGACAAGGGCTAGCCTTTCCCTCAGTCTTCAGGGTGAATAGGGGCTTCCAGACTCAGTAAACGCCAGGAGGAAGAGTCTCTTTGGTTGTCTTCAGGGTGACAAATGTTGGCCAGAATCAGCAAACTCTCACAGGAAGGATGGGGGGAGCAGAAATGTATTTTGTAAACTCCATGGCAATCACCAACTTTTTTAAAAAAGATGATCCATTGTTTTATAAAAAGCAAATAAAATTCAATTATGAAAGCCTCAGTTAAAAACAGAGAAAGTAGTAAAAAAAGTGGAGCAGGAAAAATATGATGAATATAAAAGTTAAGAGCAGGATATCACTGCAATTATATCAATATTGCTCTAAAAGTAAATGATCTAAATGTATTTATTGAAAAATATTGTCAAGATACTTTTAAAAAAAGTCCAAACAGATTTAATTGTATATTGTCTATAAAAATGCATTGAATTTGAAGACTCAGACTAGAAAATAGAAGGAAAGCTAGAGTAAGTGTATTAATTTTTGACAAAGTAGACATTTGAACAAATATGTCAGTAATAAAGAAGAGTCCTGCATGGTGATGGTGATCTCTTCTCTAAGGTGTCACAGTAGCTTTAAACATGCATGCACTTGACAACAGAAAAATAAATATACTTGTCTTAGTTACTTTTTGCTCTTTGCTGGGACAAATACCTGACACTCAAAATGAAGGAAGGAAAGATTTCTTTAGCTCACAGTTTGTGGAGGTTTCAGTCCATATTTAGTTGGCCCAAGGCTGAGTGGAACAGGGCAGAGAACATCCAGTTCATGGCAACAGAACAGTAACAACATGGTGGCAGAGGCAGCCGACCACTCAGGGCAGCAGAGCAACAGCGTGAGTCTGTCTCTCTATCTCTCTTTAAATTATATCAAGCTCTCTGCCCTAGCTTATGTGACTCAGGCCACACCTATAATTCCCAGCAGTACTCAGGCCCATAATCTCATCAGTACTAAAGCACATACATAAACCATAACAATGCTTCTGTCAAAGACTTATAGATCTGAAAAGAGAAATAAATAAATTCACTTTTGTATTTATGGTCTTCACCACTCCTTCTCAATGACTGATAGATCGTGGAGGCAGAAAAATCAGTAGTTGAACTTAGCAGCACCGTGAATGACCTGGACACTTAGATGATAATAAAATGCAACATAATTAATGTTTTGCCCACTCTAATATGAAACATTTACCTTGATAGCTTGCAATCGGTGCACAAAACACATCCTCACAAATTTACAAAGCAGGAATTAGACGAAGTATTACCTTACTGAGAGGAACTTGAATTCCATAATAGAAAAATAACTGGAAAATCTCCAGATGTTTGGTAATTTCGCAACGCATCTCTAAATTTCTAAACACATGGATCTATTAAACCGTTTCCGGCCTTTCCGTGGTGGGCCTTTGGAGAGCACCGCATTAGGCCACAGCCGAGGGGCACCGCAGTACCATGGGCTCTCCTTTCACAGCGTTCCCTTCGTCTCCCGACCGACCACGTTCACCAGTGAGAGCGCTAATTCACCAGCTGTCGCTTTCAAGAACAAAGGGAGACTACGGAGGTGAAGTGTGGGTGACTGGGAGTCCACACGGAGCTGTGGCAAGCTGCGAAGGATGACCGGATGCTGAAAGCAGCAATGCAAACTCCCTCCTGCAGCTGCTGCTTCACGCTGCAGGGAAACCGCAACGACCAGGGCACTGCGAAGTGGGCTGTTGAAGGCACTGCCGAAGGCACAGCCAGCCATACTCTGAAAAGCCAGCCGCAAGCTCCTCTACCTGTGAGGTAACTGCTTTCTCTGGGGAAGAAAAGAGAAACCTGTCACAGACCACATAATTCCAGCTGGTTTGACTCCAAAGTCTGTGTCGTTCATGGGCAGGACTGACTGTAATCCCATGCAGCTTGAATCTGCTTCAGCACTCTCTCACATTGCTTCCGGGTTGGCATAACAGACGAAGGCTGTGCTGGATAGAGGGGCCATCCTGGCTCTCATTTGCCTCCTGGAGTCACCCCACGCTCACGTCAGCCAGTAAGCTGTCAGGGCCCTGGGAAACATTGCAGGCGATGGTTCAGTTTCCCAAGACTTGGTTTTCAAACATGGTGCAAATAACCCACTCTTGGCTCTTACAGCAGCCCCTGATGCATCATCTTTAGCAGATGGTTACTGACCTAGCCTTACCTGGACCCTTTCCAATCTTTGCCAAAACAAGAACATAGCACCCCTGCTGGCTGATGTTGAGCGAATTCTCCCTTCGTTGGCTTGTCTCCTGTATCACAGTGATCTCAAGGTATTAGCTGATGCCTGCTGGGCTGTTTGCTACTGCACTGGTGGTCCAAATGAACCCATCAAAATGATCATGCAAATGGGAGTTGTGCCCCATCAGGTGTCCAGTGTGGAGGAGTGCCTCAGCTGTTCTCCTTGGAAGAACAGCAACTGCCTCCGTTTTGACTGAGCCTGACCCTATTTCCTCGTATTGAAATGTA